>OY757913.1:70414642-70509642 GCA_963585895.1 Sepioteuthis lessoniana | reverse complement strand
TCTGATGATGAAGTTTTACTTTGAAATTAATTCGTCTCAAATAATTATTATTTTGCATTGCAATAACCCTCTAAATTAATTTAATACTATAAAATAAAATTATTCTATTGTGTTTTAGAGAATAAACTATTGAATATGAGGACATGAATATTTTGTATCACCCATAAATAAGTACACCCTTACCAAATTTTAAACAAAAATATGTAGCAGTCCAAAAACAAGTACACCCTTTTATATATCTATTTCAATTCAATTTTTTGTCTCAAAAATGTTACAATTTTATTTTTATGTTACAGAGTTTCAATGCTATAGATTTCATACTTCATGTTTTGATCATATAATGTTTTACAAATCATAAAATCCTAGTATATTCAGTATAGAAGAAAATTAACCTTTCCTTTTATAAAAAATTATTAGAAGTGTACTTATTTATGTTAGCTATGGTGTGATATATATATATATATATATATATATATATATATATAATTTGGGGGCAGGATCTTATATATACTTCATATACTGCATATATTTACATGTAAGTTGATCTTATTTATCCTTGATTTATGCCAAAGAAATCATTTGATTTATCTTTCATTGATGAAACCAAGTTTCACTTCTATTATGTTTGAATTTCAACCTTACAAAATTATTACCCATAACATAGGTTGATCTTCGATATTTTTCCTAATTATTTATCTCCAAAATTCCACCAATACATAAGTATATGCAATATATAATAATCATAAATGAATGCCCTATGGATTTCATATTCATATTAATTATGTATACGGAATTTAATTTGGACAGTAAAATTTAAAAAAACAAATGGCAGATTTATCTGATATTGGATTGAAAGCAATGTTGATGAATCAATAATCTCTTAAAAAAAAAAAAAAAAGAAAAGAAATACTTATAAATTTTTCATAAAACTAAATGTGAATGACACTTTGTTTCTTTTACTCACAATAAACAGTATTAATTTTAATGAATATGTCTTTTAGTAGCTTAGTTGGCTGGGGCTGTAGAATACGCCAACTGCATCTCTGTAGAGGTGTAAGACAACCACAACCCAATGGGTGTCCTGAACATGACATGAAACCATCTGATGATGTGGCTCTAGTCCTAGAGTTTTGGGAATGTGGAGAACCTGTTCATTGCCATTACTCTCAGGTCCACTGTAACCCAGAGTGGTAGTATCTATTAGGGTCTTATCTATAGGTCAAATGGAAATATTTAATCATTTTCTATACTTGAAACCATTTAACTGTGTGCAAATGAATGAATAATGTTGAATAAAATTATTAGTGTTAAATAGCAGTACTTGAAACCAATTAACTGTGTGCAAACAAATGAGCTCAAGCTTATTTAAAAATGTTACCTATAAACTTCATTTACAAATCATATCTATTTAATATATACATGCTTAAAGAGGATTTGGAATTAAATAACCTACAATAAATAACCTATGCCATAAAACACAACCAACTAAACTTACATCTTTTAGATAAACTGGGTTATGTCCTTGGTGATTCTTTATTACTGGGTTCATCAGATATTTCAACATCCTTACCTTGTTTGTTTTATTCATAGATAACAGCTTTATTATTAAAACATCTGGGTCAGTGGGTTTGAATAAGATTCACAAACTGGCATTGTTATTTAGATCAGTTTCTCATTTATACTGTCATATTTTTTGAGATAGTATAATGACTTATGAGGTGTGACTAAAAAGTATCAAGAGTGAAGCTTTAAATGTTTGAAAAATTTTTTAATTTAAAATCTAAATGAATATGTGAGCACTACTGAACAACTTATATAATAAAGTGATGATGTCTACATATGTAGACATTATCACATATGTTTGGACAATTCAGTGCTAATTCTTATTACTTTTTGATCAACTGTAACTATATAATAAAGTGATGATGTCTAGGTATCTAGAGAAATTCTAGGAGTCAGTGCCAATTAAAAAAAAAGAAAATTATGAAGTCTGGCTTGATATATTTGGAACAACAGTGGTTGATGAAAGTACAGCATCCTCCATACTCTAGCTCTGTATGACTTTTTCTTTGTTTCCTAAACTGAAAATTCATCTCGGAGTTAATATTTAAGGATGTGGAAGTAATTAAAAGAAATATGGTGGTGCAACTTCAAACCATATAAAAATAAAAGTTTCAGAGGTGGTCCAACCAATGGAAAAGTTGATGGAATAAGTGTGCTGAATGCCAAAAGGACTATTTGAAGAAAATATTTCATTCATTGTTCATGTTTGACTTGGTAAATGCAGCTTCAGTTGGGATACTTTTTGATCACACTCCTCATTAGCAATGATCATACAATTATTAAAAACTTGATGCCCATTGACAATAGCTAATTTATTTACAAAGAACCATTTTACCAATTTATATAATTAAAAAGAATTGGAAAAACAATACACAAAAGTTTTATTAATTACTTGATTTCTCACAGATTTTTAAAATTCCAGTGTACTTAGTACATGAGTGTGACTGACAAGGAACGCCTGTAGCGAAACTGGGATGACGCAATATGGCATCGGTCCTGCAAACGTTCATAAATATATATATATATATATATATATATATAATATAAAAAGGGGTGATTGACACAAACTATACAAATGACACTGATGAGTAGGATAAAATTAAAAATAACAAGCCTTTATTAAATGAATCATACATGAAAGATGAATTCAGTGTCAAATCATGGATGCTGCATCATTGCGGTTTGAGGGTCAGCATGGTTCGAAGAAAGCTGATGGTGTAGCTGGAGTCTGTGAGGCAGGTCGCTGGGTAGACCATGGTAGATGGAGTCAATGTGGCTGGTCGTAGCTGGAGATATCAACAGCCAAGGCAGGAAGGTCAGGAACTACCATGGGCTGGAGTTGTCATCAGCATCATCAGGGACTGTGTCGGAGATCAGGATTGGCTGTAGCTATGAACGGAGTCCGCAGAGGACAGGGCTGGCAGCAACCCTAATAAATGTTCACTTCAGGCAGGATCAAAACTGAATGAATGGGATTGTTGCAAGCTAGATATGTGCACAGCAGGCCAAGAACTGGTACTTGGTTGCCTCACAGGTAGGATCACCATGAAGGGATTGCCACAAGCCAACACAAGCAGACTCTGGCAGTGGACTTTGAATGTTTCTGGTCACCTAGCTGGATTGACCGAAGGACGGGATCACAAGCAGGCTTCAGCCTAAGCTAGAACTTTTAGCTACCAGGTTAGGATTGACCAAATGAACGGGATCAGAAATGAGGATGAAGTTCAGCCATGAAGGTTGGCACAAGAGGAGTCTAAGTGAGTAAACCAGATGTGCAAGGGTGGTCCTTTGGGCCATGCGGCCACAAAAGGCTAAAAACCAGGTTAAGTAGCTGGTTTTACAAGGGAAAGGAGCAGCCACAGAAGTGGTCTCCGTGGGAAATATTCAAAGTTATCAACAATCCTCTTTTAAAAGGAGCTATAATGAAATAACACATTGTAACTTGAAGAAGAGGTTTTAAATACGATGTATTTAAGTAAGCTGTAAAGAATTAATTTCAAAATGCCATGTGGAATTAATCAATTTAAAAAAAAAATTGTATGTTGTCAACATTAGGGGCTACATTAAGTAACTGACATCACAGTTGACTCAGAGATCCTCTGACCGATGATGTTATGTTTTTGAGTAGTGGGCATGATCTGTCTTATTAATTCTTTTTTATTGAATTCCTCTTGCTTTCTTATAAGCACACAGATACACTGATAAGAATTTGAAAAAACAAATTGAACATATTTGTGTTTGTTATCTATGTAGTCCACAGAAATTCAAAAGGGGGTGTCCTCGTGGTGTAATGGTTAAACCGATGGACTGCGGAATCGTAGTACTCCAGTCGCGCTATTACGTTCACTTTCGGGCAAATACCCTTGGGAAAGGTATAAACCCCCTTATCCTCCTAGCTATGGGTTAAATAGTACCACTACTGTTCTTCTATGTTCTTTGGCATTAAATAACCTACAAAGGTTGATATGCCATTAAAGAAAGAAAGAAAGAAATTCAAAAGGAGGGCAGATTAACAGTTACCAATTCTGCACTAGACTATTAGGAAAATTTTGTGAAAATGGTTGAAAATGATTCCTTACAAACCGCAGTTATTGTAAAGTCAAAATGATTAGGACTAAACCATGTGTTTTATTTCCAGAAATGTTGCAGCATTCGGTGAAAATGAAGATGGGTTTATGGTATGCCTATTTTCAGTGATGAATCAAGTGTAAGTTGTTGTAATAAAGTATTTTTCTACAAAACTGTATTGTGAGTGTTAATATATCAAATAGTTTTTGTAGACACCTTGTATATTTATCTATTTACACTAATGAGGGTCGCTCAATATATATATATATATATATATATATATATATATATATATATACTATCTATGATAATATACAGTGACACGCATAAATATTGGATACATATTATTTTCTGTTATAACTCTAGTTTATGTTCGCCATTTTGCCAGATATTTGGTAAGTAATATCTCGTAAAGTTGTTTTAGTTGTATATGGAAGGAAAATTAAAAACTCATAGTTGAATCCTTTTTTTATCAAAGTTCAAAATTACCCTATGCAAAAGTATTGGATACATGACTCTTTTTTCAAATTTCCAATCGAAAATTTGAATTTTAAAAGACTTTAAATATTCAAATTTTCAATTGTATTGACATGTTATCTCTGACCAATCAGAGAAGCTCACAATTTTTTTACAAGATAATCCTACTAATCATCTGACTCTTTAATGTGCATTTTGTAATTCAAGAATTAAAAATGGCAAAAACTAAAGAATTATCCAGAGATATGCGAGATAGAATCATTGAACATCACAAAGGAGGACAAGGTTACTGAAAAATTAGCAAAGAAATGAATCTAGCACTAAGTACAGTAAGAAATATCATCAGAGAGTATAAGAAGTATGGCGACGGTACAACAGACCTTCCAAGAAATGGAAGACAGAGAAAAATAAATGAGCATACTTCAAGGTGGATCAGCAGAAATGTGCAAATAAACGTCTTTATTACTCGTTCTGAAATTAAAACTGATCTTGAGGGGGCTGGAATTAATGTAAGGATACCATTAGCAGAGCTCTATATCATACAGGCTTTCATTCAAGATCACCAAGAAAAGTGCCTTTACTGAAAACCAAACATATCAAAGACCAATTAAAGTTTGTCGAAACTTATGAAAAGAAAAGTATGCAGTTTTGGGAAAAGGTAATCTGGTCAGATGAAAGGAAAGTTGAACTATTCAGAAGGAACACAACGACAAGTGTTTGGCGAAAAAATGGCACTGCCTTCAAGAAGCACAATACGATCCCCACAGTTAAGTTTGGGGGTGGTTCCATTATGATATGGGGATGCTTTTCATCCAAGGGCACTGGTAAGTTACAAGTTATCCATGGTAGAATGAATGGTAGCATGTACAGGGAGATTCTAGAGAAGAACCTTCAGAAATCTGCAACTTCTTTAGGACATGGTCAGAATTTCGTGCTTCAACACGACAATGATCCCAAACATACTGCAAAACTTACAAAGGAATGGTTTGAAAATAATGGTATTAGTACTCTCAATTGGCCAAGTCAGTCTCCTGACTAGAATCCAATTGAGAATTTGTGGAATACTTTGAAGGTTAAAGTTCATAAGCGGAATCCACAAAATATCAAGCAATTAGAGGAATTATGCAAGGAAGAATGGGGTAAAGTAATGCTGGATCAGTGTGGAAAACTTGTGGCCAACTATAGAAAGTGACTGGAAGCAGTGAAACAGAACAGAGGCTATGCAACAAAATATTAAATTGATGTATCCAATACTTTTGCATAGGGTAATTTTGAACTTTGATAAAAAAAAAATGGGTACCCTGTATTGTTACTCACCTGCAGTCAGGATTGAACCTGCAACCTCCAGATGAAGCTTAGGGAACCAACGCCTATAACCATTATGCTATATGTCCTGCTGGACAGTTCAGGGTGAATTTTTGGGACTTGTAAGCTTAATGTTCTTACTTATGGTAAAGAAAGGAATAGTCCATTGCTTAGAACATCGAGCAAAAACCATTAGTTGCGATACTGATGCATATCAAGAAGAAATGATTAGTCTGAGACACAACCTCCATTGTAACAGTTATCCAGAGCGCATAACATTGACTTCAAGAAACCTAGATCGGAGGATAGAAGACAATACCCACCACAGTATGTCTGCCCTATGTCAAAGGACTAGCCGAAAGGATCCAAAAGATATGTAGTCCATATGACATCAGGACAGTATTCAAATACTTAACGCTTATACCCGGTTATGGCTAACGGAATCAGAACAGGCAACTCCCATGGATTCAATAAAGGATATAGTTCAAAGTTCTGTGAAGGTTCCCGAGTTCAACAAATGCCTGAAGAAGACTGGAGGACATATCGGCCGAAACATTGTGGAAATAACAATAAAGATGAAGACAATGATAAAAATCATCAAGCTTTGTCTCAGAAATGTAGACAACTAACTGTCAAAATATCTAATAATGAGAAGAAACAGCCATGATTATATTATTGAATGAGTTTAGTGGTATTCACCTTGCAAATCTAGAATATATATACCCATGATGGCCACTATAGTTGAAGATCAAACTTACAACACTAGTAATATTTTTTTAGCTAAAATCAATACTACAAGTCCTGTTGGTATTTCCTCAAAATTGGTATCCTTTTATAAATGTTGTGAAAATAACAATAAAGATGAAGACAATAGTCTGAAAACTCTTAATGATAAAAATTTTGACAGTTGTTCTGAGGTAGCATTGGACCCCCCGCCCATCCACAACAAATTGTTACATGATATAGCACTGGGTGGATGGTGAAATAATAAAAATAAAGGCTGACAGTGGATAATATTCAACCAACAAATATTTTGTTTTAAATGTAATCATATCAGCTCTTGTTTTCTGCTTTCTATAAGTTTTATAGAATGGTTTGTAATAAAATTTTCACTGCTTATTCATTTATAAGAAAGGGTATTTTGTAAGAAATTTGTTGAAATAATTCTAAAATCAATCACCCTTCCCCCACTTTATTTGATTTCATGAAATCTCTATAAAACATCATTTAGATGCTAAGAATATCTACTTTTCTGTGAAATTTTATTCTTAGTTTTAATTCTTCTGAATCAAAAAATAAAGACTGCAATAAAACTAACATTTATTTATTATGAAAAGTTTTTGTGTCTTTTTTCTTAAATATATTGTAGATAATATATAAATTTACTAAAATATATTGCAGATTATATATAAATTATTAGTTAGATTATGAAGAAATATTCACTCAAAAAATTAACTTTAAAAACATTCACTTTCAAAAAATTGATTTTTCAATAATTTTATTTCACTATATCTAAAAAACATTTAAAAATTCTTTACTGTTAATTTTTTAAAACTTATCATTATTATTAATTTATATTTTAATTTTGCAGAGATGTTAAATAATTAGCCAGTGGTTTGGTCTGGGTTTTTTGTATCAATGGCATATCAACCTTCATGGGTTATTTAATGCCAAAGCCATCCTTGAAGAAGACCAGTAGTGGTGCTATTTAACGCATAACTTGGGGTGAGAATAAGAGGGTTCATATCTTTCTCAATGGTATGAGTCAGAAAGTGAACGCAACAGTGTGACTGGAGTTCGAACTCGCGTACAACGAATTAGCCAGTGGAAATAGCCTTATGTTTGTGTTTGATATTGAGCACTACTTATGTGAAGTAGTTACTACAGTACGGAAGCGTAGTTGCACATCTTATGACAATAACCATCCCATGCCACTGGTGGTCTTGTCTCATATTAAGCCATTTTCAAGTTTTGACAAACATATAATCACTCAATAATTCCATTATTTTGGTTGAAAGTTTAAGATGATCATTTGTGTGTTTTGCAAAAAAGGTTAAGTTATTTTTTTAATTTTGCGATATCAGAAAACAATAACTGCGCCCCCCACCTTCCACTAAAAAAAAAGCTGAAGTGCAGCAGGTGCACATCAAACAATATACCAATCGATGGAAACACCAACTTAAGGAAAAACGAAACAAAACAAAACAACCAAAAAACATTACAACAAATGAACAAAAAAGAAAATATTTTGCAATTAAAAAAAAAAAATAGCCTTTCATAAAAAAGTAAAACAAAAACCAAAGGGATAACGTAGGAGCCAAAAGCTTGAAAAAAAGAAAAAAGTTTGCCTAATGAGCAACGACTCGCCCTTTGGTCTTTGCATACAAATGACAGCAATAAAATTAGCGTTATTTTTTAAAGCTGTCCTTAGTTGTGAATATGACTTTATTGGGTTTTTTTACATTATAGTCGATAAAATAACTAATTTTACTTTTAATACGTGCAATTTGTAGAATAGTTAAGTTCTATCTGATTAATTAATGGTACAGAAAAAGAAAATACACAATAATAAAGAAAACAGAAAGAAAAAAAAGAAATTTATCGCAGAAGTGATTGTTAATGTGCGAACAAAAACGGCATTTTAAAAACTTATTGTAGATAAACAAAAAAAAATTTTTTTGGGTGGGGGGTTCCAAAAATTCGGTGATAAAAAACATTAGAACAAAAAAGAAAGAATTTCGAAAAAATGTAAATTAAAAAAAAAAAAAAATGAATAAATTGTTAAAAAATCGAAATGTTTTTGATTTTTAATAGTATATAGGGATATTTTATTTTATTTCAAACACACCGAAAGATTTAAAATAAAAAATAAACAAATAAAAAAAAAAAAGGAAAGAAAAACTAGGTAAAAAAATAATCAGTTCTTGACTTTACAACAGAGTGATGGTCCAATACGCAACGTTTTTTTAATATAACAATAATATAATCGATGATTATTATTAATTTTCATCATTTATTTTTACGTTCAGTCTTGTGATTATTATTATTATTAGTTTTTTTTTTAAAGAATTTTCTCCGATATCGAGAGAAGGGTTTATATCGTGTAAAGTTAAATTTTAAATAAGTCTTTGACGTAAGTCAAATTTAAAATATCTTTAAATTCTAAAACGACAAATTAATATCAACATAAATGATAAAAGAATCATAAAATTGGACGACATATGGATTAGTGTTTTTGTTGTCTTCGCAAGGATGTTAAAATTTTGAGTTGTAAACACAAACTGTTGCCATAGAGAATAAAACATCTAGACGGAATGAAAGAGGAGGACAGCTGCATGTTCAAGAAAATGGTGAAGGCAAGCAGTAAACTTGTCATTTGAAACTCACTTATTGTATCTGATGTCTTTTTTTAAGCAGTAGAGTTTCAGGTTGTCTTCTGTCACAAATGCAATGATGAAGACGTAAAGATAATATATATATATTTACGCTTATCTTACGATTTGTATTGTTGATGTCAAATATGGCGGCCTTGTCGCCATTAGAAAGGACTCATAAAAATGTCTTGACAACTAAATTGTTGAAAATATATCGACGTTAAAAGATTACAAGAAGAGGAAACATTTGATACATAAGAAAGTACATTGAATAAAATGCATTAAAAAAATATTTGAAAATGAATACAAAAAAATGTTAAAATTTTTTTAAAATCATATTAAAAAATTAATCATATTTTATAAAAATACTTTTCTTCTAGAAATAAATAAAAAAATATCAACAAATATACAAAAGAAAATCTCAAACAAAAAACAAACAAAAAACTTGTTGACTACAAGAACGTTGTTAAGGAAGCTACTGTTATGAAAGAAACAGTAAGAAAGGTTTAAAAAAAAAAAAAAAAGATCCGAATTCGGCTGAGATAAAATATTGTTACAATTTTTTAGAAACCTTCACATAAAAATAAACAATTATTCTAAATTCAATAAAATTTAACTTTACTGTTTTAAAAGTAGTAATTGGTTTTAAACAATTGCTAAAAAAATAATTAAAAGAAATAAAAATATTTTCATCACTCACTTTTTTGATTTTTCTGCAGAAAACCTTATTTGCCTGATCTTATAAAGATTAAATTTTTTCTCTCACTATTCTTCTTTTCAAAATACATTATTCCGTGCGACGTTGAAGAGATAAAAAGGTCAGCCCCCACCTCGTTTATGTAGCTAAAATAAAAGTTTGTTGCATTTGTGAAATTCAGTGAAATCACCTTAGATTTTTTAGTCTAAAAATTGATTTACATATAAAAAGTAACTCATTCACGGAAATAAGTATTCACTATTTAATATGTGTATGTGTGGTCACCTTTGGACTAAAGGTGTTCAATATTTTAATTTTACTACTTCAAAAAATCTAATTAGAGTATTGGGCAGTCAAGAGTTAAAACTTTTTACTACAAACTAACCTTGAAAAAAAAAATTAAACTAGAGCAATTTTCATATCCTAAGAGTTATCCTTGTAAAATCTCTATTCATTGATAGATAAACAAATTTTCACAACCCTAAAACTAAAAATCACTTTTAAAATGTTTATACATATCAAATTATGATTAAATCATAAAGTATCTTCCAAAAGATTTGCTAACTTTTGATAAACATTAAATTACTGAAGACAGTAATGAACATTTTCATGAAAATTTTAATGAACTTATGTATATTTGAAGGTTTTATTTACTTGTCTCTTCTGTGACTGTTGTATATATAATGAACATATATTGGATCTTAGAGCTGGATTTTTAGTGAAGAATTATCATGTTGAAAGGCCACCTTGAAATTCATTGTGTACTAATGTGACTGTACTTATCAAATTTTTAGTAGGTTTACAGCAAAATCTAAAGTTTAAACTTTTAGTTAATAACTAAATGTAATTATTTGCTTAAAAGAAATGAAAAACTTTACTATTGATTAAATGATTTATTTTCGAGAAAGCATTGGGATACCAAGTCTTTAAGCATGCAATTTTAATTGGTCTTTTGACAAAGCCATTGAAACTGCACTAGATAGCTAAGAAGACTGTATTTAGTTTTAAGGTTACAAGTTCCCCACCCTTGGTTTTATATATTAATAAATTTAGAATGATAATGCCCACTGTATATAGGTTAACATTGTTAATGACTAAAAAGTAACTGAAATCAGGATAGAGGTAATACATTGTATATTTTTTCAAAAATATACAATCTGATAAAAAAAAAAATTGTTTTTCTATGATTAAGCATTTTTAGAATAATAAACTTGTAACTTCAAGACACGGAACCTCAAATAATATTGAGTGAAAAATAAAACAAACAATTTAAATCATTGCACTCATACAATATATAAAAATATAGTTTTGTTTTTAATGAATTTTGGAAGTTGTAAAAATACTTTTTGTAATTACTTTATTTATAAATCCTCTTAAAAAAAATTTTTCCTAAGTTTTATATGCAAAATTCAGATGTCTGTTAGGCTCATGTTTTGGATTTGTACTTAGTGTGATAGTTATCATTAGAAATTCTGAATGAGATTGTTTGTATTTCACTTTGTGCTGATGCCCTATCGAAAGTCATGAATTCATCTGTTCTACCCCTAGCAATAAGTAAATTGTAGAGCAGACTGGGTTCTTTAACTTTGGTTAGGCAACCAGTCTAGAAGGAAAACCCTGAATTTAAACCAGTTTTATTCTGCTTCAAAATTGACCATGTGTTACATCTTGCCTGTGGCAGAGGGATTGGATAAATACTTACCCAGATGCCATAGACAACCAGTACTTGTACATAGTCTAAGTTCATAATACTGTAATAAATTCAACTAGAGTCTTATATGCCATTAAACATAGTAACCTAGTTGTCTATCCATGAGAAATCTTGTAAGTGAAACATTACTGTAGAAAAAAGTCCACTTTCTGGGAACTATTTTTCCAGGTAGCATCTCTCCATTGTACCCAAAAAGGTAGAGTCAAGATCACTTTCAGATTCCTGAAACATTTAAAAAAAATGCTAATGGGACTGGTCAATTTCTGGAATTACCCACAAATATGTGAGGGACAGGGACCCCACATTCATTCCATCTTTATGAGGAGGTGTCAAAATACTCTTAAACTCAAATGAAAAGAGATTTATATTTTATAAAATTTCTTTGAATTGAAATTACTGATATTCAACAGTATTAATTTGAAAATTTATACCCAGTCTATTCATAGTTATCTATGGCTGAATAAGTTAAGGTATCATCCATGAAAGATGTGCTCCAAGAATACAGGATTGTGAATTTAGTTGATAGCAACTTCTTTATTATATAGGGCACCTCATATGGTGTAATGGTTAACAATTTGGATCAGCAGACCATTTTTAGTGAGTTCAATTCTCATATAGTGAGTTCATATTTTCAGTGCAACTACTGAGCTAAGCTTACTACTTTATTACACATTAATGTACTCAGACTAGTATTTACATCTTTGATATTTTGAATCAAACTCTTTATTCAACCCATGGGAAAGATTGTTCTCATTTTATTGTCCATATTTAGAGAATATCTTGTACCAGTTAATTCTTCCTAATTGCTATATACTAAATTTAGCTTAGTTGTAGCATAAGGCCTGAAGTATGAAACACGCAATGAGATTTAAACTCACTAGTAAGCTAAGTGAAACCAAACCTCCTCATACCCATACATATATACTTTTACTATGATAGGTGACCAGGGTTATGAAACTGATTCTTAGCATAAGGTTTTTTTAAATAAAATTTATATAAAATTCAAGGGTATTTCAATAAATAAGGGAAATTTTTTATAAAAAAAGCAAAATAATTTTTTTTTTTTAGAATTTTTCCATAAATGTAAACTCTGCCTTGTTTAGAATTAGTTTATAGCAAAAATTATTTTAATCTCATAGAAATATTTGTTTGGAAGCTATTCAAAATGGCAGCCAATCAAGGTTTACAAGACTTGAACAGTGGTCTGTCATCAAATTTTTGGTGGCTGAGAAGTGCAAAACATGTGAAATTTGCAGAAGAATGTATGATGTGTACAGTGACATGTTTTAGTAAAAAAAATTATTCACAAATAGGCTAAACATGGGTTTGCCACAGCAAGCCAAAGTTAAAGACAATCCATGGAAACACACTGACTCTCTAATAAAGAAAAAGTTTTGGGTGCAGTGGTCAGTAAAGAAGGTCATGCTAACAGTCTTCTGGAGCATAAAAGAACCCATCATTGATTTCTTTGAAAAAAGGTGCAACTGTAAGCAATGTTTCCTATTGCCAACTCCTTAGATAAAATTCACTCAATTTTTTGAAAGACCCTCATAATTATAATTTCATTATTTAATTCTTTTTTTTTACTGTGGTAGTTATTTAGCTAGCTTAGTTGTGGCACAGGGGAAAACCCAAGCTAAACTATGTCATAAGTAAATAGTCCACTAGTCAAGCTTGTTAACCGTTACATCGTGAGAGGTATGTTATAGTTTTAAAAATGACCACATTTCTTTGAGTACAAATAATACAATCGGAAGATGTATAACAATGATAAATAATTAGCATTTTATAAGTTATAAACTCATGATGACTTTGCTGTGACAACTAACAGCTTTTTGCTAGGTTCATTCACTTTTACCAAAATAGTACAGCAGTTTTGAATTTGTAACTAATAGCTGCTTTATTTTTTTTTTAATTTGATAAAATCAAACTACTTTAAAAGCCAACATGCATACATAAAATTTCCATGACCAAATATACTAATGCAGTTAAAGATGGTGAAATGCAGTGACAATCTATAAGGACCAATACTTAGTAAATTCTCAAAAGTATTTTTATGTTTTTAATGTTAAAGTGAAAGTTTAAGATGATGGAAGTTATCAATAAAAAATGTTTTAGGACATGCATGACAGTGTATATGATATTTCATTAATAGTGGCCATCAAAGTTAAATTTTCAAAATGAATCTAATTTTTGACTTTTTTTTTTATATATGCATGTAACTTTAGTTTAAAAATGCTTATTTAAAAAAATCATATAGTAGAAACAATCACCTTAAGAAAATACAAGCAATTTTTATAGATTATCAGTGTTTTCAGAAAAAGAATCTATTTTATAAATAAGCAAAACCTCTCATAGTGTAATGGCTTGCAAGCTCGGCTAACAGACCATTACTTGTCCCTTTCATTCTCACTGAATATTCTATACTTCAAGAGAAAGTCTTGTTATGGTAAAAAAAGTATTATAAACCACTCTACTGCCACTCTATACTGTGTGTATATATATGACACACACTCACAGATTTTTTGTAGGGCATACTTAATTCTTTAGGCTTGGTTTGGCAACCAGTTTATGAGAAGGGAAACTCAAACCAATTCTCTTTAAAAATTGACCTTGTGTCACATCCTGCTTTTGCCAGAGGGGTTGGGTAAATACATACCTGAAGCTTTTTTTGTTATAAACTGAGTAATGAAAAATTCTTTTGTCATAGTAACAATTCTTATTTTTATTATATTATTAGTCTTTGGTTCAAATTTTGTCAGTTTGAAGATATAAGTATGTTAAAATAATTATAATTTTTTTTTGTTTTTATAATTTCTTGATGTTATATTTAGTAATCATTTACAAAGCTGAACTTAGCTGTGGCACAAGTAAAAATCTCACTAGTAAATAGTCTACTAGCCTAGCTTGTTAAGAATTATACATGTTATATCACTGATTTTAAAAAATAACCTCCATTTCCTTTAGTACAAATACTACAATCTGATCTTAAGCAAAAATACTGAATGACATTTTAATTCTATGCCGAGCATACAGGTACTACACACAGGTGCTGATACATACAGAAATAATACTATCAGAAATTATGATAAATATCCTAGAAGTGACTACCAATAATTATATCATTTGAGAAGGAAAAAAGAATTACAACTACCTATGTCTTATAATTGTTACATTTGTATTTAATTCATTAAATCTTACAACTATCATGAGGCAGAGATAGTAATACTTAATACTAACAATATATCAGTAACAGTGAATTTGATAAGTTAAAGAGGAATTTAAAAAAAAATTCATTTATTAATCAAGAAATTTAAAAGTGAAGTAATTCTTCAACAAGGGTTAATTTCTGATAAAAGGTTTTATTCTATACTGTGTGTGTGTGGGGGTGCTGACTGAGAAGGGAATGACCTAAAGTTATGAAATGCTATTCCACATATTCATCCTGAAGTTCAACACGTTTGGCACACTGTTTTTCAAACTTCTTTATGATTAAGATTAGTCTAAGATTAGACACTATACAAAAGAACTTTTACTATAAGTTTAAAAGTTACTTTTACTATAAGTTTAAAAAGGGAAACATTTCAAACAGCTATTTTCTTTGCTATTAAAATAGCAATCAACCATGAACCAGTAAGACAAAGACTAAAGAAAAAGAGTTAATGAAAAATAAGAGAAATAGTAAGGAAGCTAGTTGAGGAAATTTGGTTGAGAAAAGAAAAAAAAGATAAGGGTCTAAATGTTTTGATGAAATAACTCTTGACATATTTTAGTAAGATTCTATGGATACAGAAATATGAACATTATATAGATACACAACAAAAAAGTGTTTTAAAGAAAATTTTAATTACTTTTGAGTCTCTTCGTGTATATTTGTTTTTCCATCTTTTGCAAATATGGAGTCAGTACTAACTCATAAATACTTAACATGTATTCAACCATGTAAAAAAAAAAAAAAAAAAAAAATAAATAAAAAAACAATACCCCCCCCGCCGATCTGACCGTGTTTTTCATACCATTTATGAGGTCAAAAAACATTTTTGTACTTCATATCAAAAAGTCAGAAATGGCATATTTTGCCATTTATCTGATGACCTCAATGGTCAATCTTGCATAATTTATGTTGGAACCAATATATCCATGCAAAAAAAATCAGATCTCTTGGACTTTCTGCTTAGCTGTAATCATTGGAAAACACAATAAACACCAGTATAGTAGTAGCTTGCCTCATGTAGTTTAATGGTTAGCAAGCTAGGGTCTTGAACCATTTTTACTGAGTATCCCATACTTCTGACTGAGCTAAACTTAGTGAATAAAAACTTTGGCAGAGTAGTATAAATATTTACTATAAAAATGGAATTCAGATTTGTATAGTCTGATGCTGTTATATTATCAAGTTATTGAATCTTATGGTTAACAGATTTTTCTATCAAAATAGTTAAAAAAAAAAAAAAATCTTCCAATAAGACATTTAGGATTGCTACATTATCTTTCTGTATTGTCACCTTCACTACCAAATTTTATTTTGTGTTGTGTATAAGTAATTAAAACATTAATTTCCTTTGATGCTAAGTGTTAAGAAGGGGGAGTTCCAGTGGTATAAATGGTTAATGTATGAGACAGTGGTCTTAAAGTGAGTTCAACTGCCAGCCACACAATTGTTCCCTTTTGGACTGATACCCTTGGGAAATATATGAACCTAGCTATGGGTTAAATAGTATAACTGCTGTTCTTGTACAAGGATAACTTTAGCATTAAATGAAGTTGATTTGCCATAAAAAAAAAAAAATCCAAGTGTTAAGACATTAATTATACAGTATTTTTTATTATCCTCCAGTGCCTCATTTTCCAGAAAAAAAAAAAAAAAAAAAAAAAAAAAAAAAATCAATTAAAATTAGCATAAAATGTTAATCAATGTAAAGTTTACATACAAACTTAAAAAAAATAAATAAATAAAATAAAAAGTACTTTTTCTGAATAAAGTGGTAGATTTTCTGCTTTGTAAGATTATTCTATTTATTTTTTCTTTCTATAATTAGCATCTGTAATGTTTGATCATGTAGTATTTTGTAAAGCAGTTTAAAAGATATGTTGTCAAACTTGGTCCCTTACAATTCCTACTTTATTTGCTTCCTATTTAGATGGGACAGGTTAAGTTGTTTTGATTTGGTTTATAAGTTAGCCACTACACAATGAAGACTCCTCCTTGGGATAGGGTGTTACAGCAGAAAAAGCAGGTAGGTCTATTTTGATTCTGGAAACATGATAGGAAAGTGATGTATTTGGTGTCAAAATAATGAGAAACTTTTGTAAACTTCCCCAGCAGGTGGAAAATATAGAGCAGCAAATGAAATTTGACTATATTTTCTCATGGCATGACTTAAGGAATTTGATGATAGTTGCAAACAGCAGTGAAAAGAGTAAATAAATCAGAATCAAAGTTAGACTTGCTTTTATGTACCTATCTGGCATGAGAAAATTAATTATGGAACTTACTTTTTTTGCTCCAGTTATCCAGTTGTAATTTGGGTGTGGTATTGTTTATGTGGGACTGCATATTTTTCAATAGTAATTTCTTGTTGTTAAAAAGGTCACTTTCTTAACCTAAACAACCACATAGAATTCTAGGTGACAACTCATGGAATTGATTACATAGCAGTGATCTTAACAACATAAAGAACCAATTTTCAGACAGTCATTGGATATACACATCTATAATATAAATTTATAAAAAAAAAAAAAAAAAAAAAAAAAGAAGTTATTTTATTGTAAGTCCAGTATTGGGGCTTAGCACACTTTTATTAAGTACTGTAAACTTGATATTTCATGAGGGAGATCACATCAAATACTAATAATAAAAAGCTTAACATAATGACCATTCATGGAATAGCTAAATAAAGATCTCTGAATTATGTAGTGAAATTTATGTTCTGTGCTAGGGTTTTTGTGAATTCAGGTAGAGTGTAAGGGTAACAGGTTTAAAAGATTAAGCATGCTGAAACTTTTTTTTTTTTTTAAATCTGGGGTTTGTCATTAGTTTAACTTGCTTATGAAACATCTGATCATTATTTCTTATTAGAAAAGAATTTGAAATTTGTAATTCTGCACTAAAATATATAGCACTGAATGTTGTGGGGGACTTGGGGAATAGTAAAATATGTTGATTGATATCTATTATCTTTATAAGATTATATACTGTTTTTGGCTGACCAAAAAAAAAACAAAAACAAAAAAAATCCAAATAATTTGGTTTTAATGGCATACCAACCCATCTGGGGTTATTTTATACCATGGAGTCAGGAAATTGTGTTCATTGTACTTTCATATTAATGTTGTTTAAGAATTTCTGCACACATTATATGAGATCAAGTATTCCTATCTAATACTGATAATTATATAGTTACAAGTAATTATTTCTATTTAATAAGTCATTTGTTTGCACAATTCCATAGTTTCAAATAACTAATAATAATCCTTAGTAAGCAATTATAGCTTCAAGTAACAATTCTTAATACTGATAATTTACAATTGTATGGCATCAAGTATTCTAACAAATCTATTTGACCCATAGATGGATCCCTAACAGGCCCTACTACTCTGGGTCAGAGTGGATTTAGGAGTGAATAATTTGGTTGAACGTTCAAGGTAATCAATTGAATTAATAACATACTTGTTAAAACTTGAAGAGAGGATAGTTATTGTTACAATCACTAGGATAATTGACCTTTTCAGGAAAAAGTCTTATTAATAGTAAAATAATAAAATGGGGAGGTGGGGAAGCAAATAGGGAAAATACCCAAACGTGAAGGGGAAAAAAAAGCCAAGTATAGAATGAAAATTTAAAAAAATTCTTTTTAAGCAACTCAGGAGTTAAAAAAATCTATTTAGTATCAAAATGTTTTTGCATGTCACAACAGATACCCATGGCATGGGTTTACCATCCATCAAAAAGACTTACTAGAACTTGTTAGTAAAGTGTAGTGTAATACTTATAATGCTTTTTAATATGGAAAAACAATCAACAATTTGAATTCTGGTTGCGGTTTATATTTACTATATACTAACAGTCTTGAGAAATATTTTTACAAAAAAGAAAAAATTATTTGTTTTTATGCCTCCTTGTGTATCTCCCCTTTTTTACTATCTTCTCACATCAACCTTAAAGTTATTAAAAAAGATAAAATTGAAAACGAATAAAAATGTTTTATTCTTTTTCAATCTTGTATTTTTAATCAGCTATTTTTCTTTTAATAAGTGATTTTATTGATTGCTTTAATAATTATTCTCTACTGTATCAGCAGTTATCAGTCTTGATATTCTATCAAACCAGTTATGTAGTTGGTTCAATCTATCTCATTTTTTAAAGAAAACTTAGTTAATATATTTAGTTACAAAAGTGAACTTACTATTGTCAAAACCAAATCTTTGATTTTTCTTTCAGTTTATGTGGTCTCTACATATAAATTTCACAAAATTTTGAAATAGAAATCAACAATGCTTAAATTATTACTTATTTTGTAAAATTTCTATGTGTAAGTCATTAAACCTGTGTATGTTTTTAACTTTTTCCATATATAGCTGTATTTGTACATGGCTAAATGTAAAAAGAAATGAATTAAGATATGTATGGATAGTAGTTTTAAAAATCCTGTTAATTTTCATGAAATCCACAATAAAAATAACCAAAACCCCAAAATTTATTTTTTTGAAGTGCAATTTCCATTCAGTATCCAATAACAAAAAAATTTAATAAATTTATATACCAATACAATTTATTAGTTGTTGCATTGCATATTACTTTTTGAGAGAAGTATCTCAATGAGAATAATTTCAACAGTATATTTTAAGAATGACAAATTAAAGCAATTCAAATACTTGAAAGGAAAAAAAAAATTATTAAACAATTCTTTTTATTTTCAAGGTTTGTGGGTTTACAAATATATATATATATATATAAAATAATAATAAAAAAAAAAAAAACAAAAACAAACCATTAAAGACTCCCAAGTCATTTCAAATGGGAAAAGAAAGCCCCCCCCACCAACAGGTATATCATAAACATACAATTATGTTGAAACAAATTTGTTGCTTATAATGATGTATTTGCAAATGTCATACTACACAGTGTAGTGCATCATTGTTAATGGAATTGGCATTTCAAATAATTTCAGTTAGACTGAATTCCACTAAATGGACTTTTGATTCAAATGATCTCTTGGATCAGTCATTCTTTAATGAATTCCATTTCTTTGATCCTCTTTAACTACTAACTTTAAAGTCATAAAAACATAAGTTTTTGAAGAGATTTTGAAAATACATCCATTTTGAAAAGCTAAAGACAAAAATACAGAATTTATTAAATATGATATTTTTGTGATCATCAGAAATTAGCAGATGAATTCTTAAAGCAAAGAATGAAATTGCAAATATTTGGACGTTACAAAGTTGAATTATTAAGACTAAAATTATTCTTTATATTCTAGGAATAATTTGAGGCGTCTCTTTTGTTCAGGGCCTAGCTGGAAATCCCTGTTAAAAAGACAAATAAAATAATTGTAACATTATTTATAGTGTAGAAAATTTTTAGAACAATACATTTAAATAGAGAGGTAGTAAATGGATAAATCTAATATATAATCTAGTATACAAAATTCTTATATTTTCATCAAGAATTTAATTAAATATTCATAAAGCTTATTAATGCCAAGCAGTAACCATAAGAGGATTCAGCAGAATAAAATTAAATTATAGTAGCACTATCATAAGTGTAGATAACTCTCATGATATTTTACTCTTAAATCTGATAGTGGTTGCTGAACTTTAAAAGTAGTAATAAATAATTTAATATGCAAATAGATGTGTGTCCAAAAAGAAACCAAACTTGGAAAACAGTGCCTCAATGAGACATTTTAGTGTGCTCATAACTGAAATATCTTATTTAACAATGATTAACCTTTTCTTAAAAAAAAAAAAAAAAACATTGGTTAGTATATGTCATTTTTTTTCCTAAATGAAAGATCTTCATGGGAAATTGTTTCAAATTAGAGAAATCTTAAAGAAAAAAAAAGTCACAATAATTGGGATGGTTATATTTAAAATGGATAACATAAGCACATTATTTCTCAAAGCATGTTTCAAAAGCGGAAAAAACAATGTTAAGAATGGTGTATCAAGAATGGAGGAAGAATATATTTAAGGAGACAAATCTTATATTGTCGATTAGTCAATATTTTCCTGGCTAAAAATACTTTTCTTGTTTGATAAAAAGATTAAAAATTTTGATTGAATTTTGTAAAATCTTCTGTGCTTGCATATCTATTTATCTGCCATATCAGATTGAATGGTCAATAAAAAAAAATCTTTAAAACCATATTTTTTATTTAGAAATGATTGACCTTTTGTTTTGATTGTTATGATTAAATGGTCAAAAAAATTGGTTAATACTGGCACAACATGTGCTACAATGACTATGCATAGTGTACTTATTTTTTTTCCTAAATGAAAAATCTTTGTGAAATTGTTTCAAATTAGGGAAAACATTTTTACTAAGACTTTCAATGTTGTAACAGGCCTATGACAAAGATTGTTTGTACTGATACATAGCAATACATGGAACTATTTAACTGACTTATGTTTATCAATCACATATATCTAATATATGTGTATCAACTGAATTTGGCATTAAATAACCTACAATAAATGATATGCCATAAAACCAAACCAAAAATTGTTTGAGCTGTACACAAAGTCATAAACCAGTGTTTTAAGTCAGGAAGAACATTCAAAGATAATTTGAACTTTGAATGACCTTCCATGTCAAAGAACATCAATTACATTGTAAATTTTTTGGCCAAGCTAAAAACTAGTCTTATTCTCCCTTATTGCTCTACTTTCTGAAATTGCCCCCCATCCCTCCTGCCAATTTAAGATAGAAGAAAATTTACCATGAGATCTGTACATTATTCCTCAAAACATGCTTGGAAAAAAAAATGCTAGGAATGGAGTATCAACAGTGGAGAGAGAATATTTTGAAGGAGACAAGTCTCAGTAAATTGTAGATAATGCAAAAATTGTTTTTAAAAGCATTGGGTTTCTTTTTGGACACATTGTAAAATCAGAAATAAATTAGTAGCATAAATGGAATATATATATAACATTAAACATATACTTAAGAAAAGAATATTATATACAATTATAAATGAGAGTTAATTTAGACTAACAACTTACATAATGCAGTTGCCAAATGTTGTAACAATCCTGTAGATCGAGGACTTGAGAGCTGAACGGAATGCATGACGTAACATGAGATCATAGGAAGTATTAACATTGTTTGGACTGCGACGTCCAAGATTTGAAGTTAATTTGAAATGTCTCTCTACATTCTGAAAAACAAAAAAATATCATCAAAATCATTATATGAATAAAAAAAAAAATGAAGTGATTTTTTTGTGCCAGTTTATAGTTTCTAATGTATTATTTCAGGAATTTAAACAGTAAAAGATTGGCTAAGATTGTCTCAAAAATATAATTTTCTGCATATTTATTTATCTGACCATTCTGTCTGATGAAGCAAAAAAAAAAAAAAAAAAAAAAAAAAACTATTAAAAAGATGATAATTTTCTGCATATTTATTTATCTGACCATTCTGTTTAAAGCGATGGACTGCGGAATCGTAGTACTCCAGTCGCGCTATTACATTCACTTTCGGGCAAATACCCTTGGGAAAGGTATGAACCCCCTTATCCTCCCAGCTATGGGTTAAATAGTACCACTACTGTTCTTCTAGGAGAATGGCTTTGGCATTAAATAACCTAAAAAGAGTTGATATGCCATTAAACAAAGAAACCAAACCATTCTGTCTGATGAAGCAAAAAAAAAAAAAAAAAAAAAAAAAAAAACTATTAAGAAGATAATTTTCTGCATATTTATCTGACCATTCTGTTTGATGAAGCAAAAAAAAAAAAAAAAAAAAGTCGATGAAAAACTATTAAAAAGTAAACAGAGGCACATGATACATTCAAATATAATAATTAAAACATAGGAGGTTCAAACGGTAGGTACGAGGTCAGGTCTTTCATATAAGGGAGATAAGTGCCAACTATTTAACTTTAAGAATCAACATAGTAATAATGCATGATGTCAAAACATTAACATTGAATCTCTTCATCAATTGACACTGTCAATGAGTAAAGACAAAATTTACCTTTTCACTCATTAAGTGTGTACACACACACACACACACACACACACATACATACATACATACATACATACATACATACACACACACGTGTGTTGAAAAGAAATGGAAGAAAAACATATACTTTGGTGTGGATGAAAATTTATTGTATTTACTTTGCTGACTTCGACTAAAATTTTGCTTATATACAAGGTATTCTATTTCAAGTTATTTTAAATATAAAAATGATAAGAATAAAATAAAAAATAGAAAATATGTTAAGCATTCAAGCTAAAAAGTTGTCATCAGGACAAATGCTGGGATTTTATAAAAACGGGCAATAAAGGAGAAAATATATTTGGAACTGTTTACGTCATTTAAACAGAATTAAAAGTCAACATGGTTTCTTGGTTTGAAAAAATTTCGACAGTTTATATTCTTAAAAACCCAGAAAAAAAGTCCAGTATTATTAATGGATGTTAAAATCTTTTAGCATCATTTTTCCTCTAAAAAAGTGATATCTAAGAGAACTCGGGGTCTTTGGAAAATTGTGTTATAAGAGATTGAACAAGCTTTGATTATTCTACGCTTATCCCTATCTTGAATGAATGCAATTATGATTGAATTTTGAGAATCAAATGTATAGTTAGTTGAAATATTAAGCGAAACTAAAGAATTGGATATGTTTCTGTATTTTAAATCTTTTTTATATTCGTATATTCTTTCATATAAATGTATGTATGTATGTATGTATGTGTGTGTGTGTGTGTGTGTGTATGACAGACAATTTGTGTCTGCCTATTCTGTCTTGGATCTGTTCAAGTCTTTGTATGGAAAGAATCTAGGATCAAAGATAGAATAGGTAGACACTTTGTGTCTTATTTAATTAAACATGTTTATAAAAGAAAATGCTGCATATATATATATATATATATATATATATATATATATATATATATATATATATATATCCTGGCGGCAAGACACCAACTGTACGGCCACCTGCCTCCTATCACGAAAACTATTTAAGTTAGACGAACCAGACATGCAGGACACTGCTGGAGAAGCAGGGACAAACTCATAAGTGATGTACTCTTATGGACCCCCACACATGGCCGAGCAAAAGCAGGACGACCAGCACGAACATACATTCAGCAACTATGTGAGGATACGGGATGTAGTCCAGAAAACCTGCCAGAGGTGATGAACGATAGGGAAAAGTAGCGAGAGAGGGTCAGGGATATCCGTGCTACCAGCACGACATGATGATGATATATATAAATAAAGGGATGCTGGAAGATTTTTGGCCCACTCAAGAAATGAATGATTTGTTTTTTTTTAATTTTTATTTGGAGGAGTTAAGAAACTGGAGAAATGATGTGCCAAGTGTGTTGAAATGTGGGATAAATATGCTGAATAACATTTACGTTTTATAACTTCAAGTCATTTTCTTCTTGGTTGAGCCAAGAACCTTTTAACACCACCTTGTATTCATTTTGCAAGCTAAATCACTTCATAGAGACAGACCCCTACCATGCAGTCTACTGTAGGGCTCAAGCCTTCCCCAAAGTCATAGTGTGCAATGGGCCTTATTCTGGCATACTACCTCCAGACATGTTAGCAAAAGTTTGAATTTAGAGTAATTCTTCTCTTAAAGCAGACTGGACTCTGTAGGTTATCATTTTACCCATATAATATTTGCAATTCAAAATCATTTAAATCTTGATGAATCTTACCTCATACAAGGATAGCAGAACATCAAGTATAACTGGCAGATTTTGTTGTACAATTCCAAGAGAATCTTCAGTAAGTGAGGCAGCCACCAGACAGGATAAACCTGAGAAGAAAATTTTAAAATATTCCAATACATTAAAGAAAGAATTTAAACTATCAGGATTTTGTTAGTTGATAGTCCATAATTAAAATTGATCAAATGCTCATAGAAGAAAGAGAATTCTGTTTATTCAATTAAAAAAAAAAAAAAAAAAAAAAAAAATGAATAAAAAATTAAAAGGAGAGAGAGAGAGAGAGAGAGAGAGAGAGTTATGAATTACATATTGGGAATTTCAGTAGAGTGAATCTTCATTGTTTAGGTTGCTATTATAATGGCATGAAAAAATTCTAGCCATGACTTTAACATGACTCACCTTCTACAGCCCATATGTGAATCTGTACAGAAGAGAAGAGTTTACGTGCTGTAGCATCTGGTAGTTCACGCACAAAATAACCAAAAACAGGTTTTTTCTTCAGTGCATCCCATACCTGGAAAATATAAAAGAAAGCTTTACAATAATGCTTTGTATGTATATAAAGCTTGAAGTTCCTTTTAGTCTTTATTTAACACAATTTTGTTTTTGTACTTTAGTCTGGAAATATTTATCTAGTCTGAAAAACTTTTAGATATTAATACTTAAAACTATAAACCAGAGATTACACAACTTGATATTTTTCTTTCTAAAGAAAATTATATGAAACAATTTATTTTTACTTATTGGTAATTTCAATTCTGCTCTAGTGATCCTATAACAATCAATTTCTTGCTAGTACAAATGACTTTCTAGGCAATTGACCTCATGGATATCAATAAATAAATTATCCAAAAAAATTTAGCAAATATAAGGTAATTCTTACCTTTGTTGATAGGCTTATCTTGGTTTTTTCTTCTTTGTGTTGTGTACCATTTGCTGTTTAAAAAAATATCACAAAAGGTTGATTAGTAATCCATACATAATCATTAACTGAATTTCTTTGGATGTTTCAGTAGCACATTACCTTTCAAGTTTCATTAACATTCCAAAATTTAAAAAGTAATTTATTTTTGGTTGTGCTGAAGACTTTTTAGCATCACTTTTGTATTTTTGAAAGGTAAATAGTTTTTTTTTGCTTTAATAAATCTTTATATAGTTTAATCCACAACATACTGATTTCAAATCAAGTGAAAATGTTAAAATATCTAAAAATTTATAGAAGTTCTTAGTTTTTGTAGATAAAAAAATGTTAGGACTTACCTGCTTCATCAAGACTAATATTTCCCACAGAGGTAGGTCTCATATAACCTAAAAGAGGTATGAAAATGAGGAATATTTCATATAAAATGCTTGAAATTGAATTTATAAATATAAAAATCATAAATCGTAAACTTTTTGATCTCAAAGGTCTCAAGATGAGACTTATCTTAAGGATTACCACTAACAGGCTGTCTTATTGATCATCATGGAAGAGTTGGTTGGTTTTGACCAATGAAATATGGGAAAGTGAACTCCAAATTTCTATGGCATTGTATTGATAATTTTGGAACAATTTCAACAGTTAAAAGACTGGGAGGAGAGAAATTAATTAATTATGACATCAGTCCTTGCAAGAACACCTTGTGTGACACTATCAGCTCTTCAGGGTATGTATGCATATAGGCATAATATGTATATGCATGTGGGAGTGAGTATACCTGTGTAGGTGTGTGTGTAGGCATAGGTTATGTATATATGTATTAGGCAGTTGTACTACTTGGCAAAACTGCATATATAAAGAAAGATTGCTATACTTGAACACAATTTGAATTTTAGACATAAAAGTTCAGCTTGGCATTTTTTCATACTGTAAAAAATCTTGTGGCAAGTAGCAACTGCAGTACAAGTTAACAAGCAATAAAGTTATTTTGAAAATAAAACACCAGGCTTCTCATTTCTTCTGCATTTATTTTTTTTGTTTTCTAAAACTAAATTGTAGTTGATAATTTCCACAGAATCATATCATTTACCCTATTCAAAGTTGGTGGCTATGATATTGATATAAAGTAAGTAAGTAAGTAAAGTTGGTGACCTTAGTTGAGGGTGACCCGAAGGCTCTCTTTTCAATAGCTACTACACTAAGGTGTAGGGGAGGGCACTACTCCATTCTCTGGATTGCTCCGCTAAATGCTAAGCAAGGCGGTATCAAGTACCATTTTTTGAGTCTTTGGTATGACTCAACCAGGGATTGAACCCCGGTCTCCCAGACCATTGGCGAACACTCTACTCATTAGGCCAATGAGAAGGATTAAATTGTAATGATACTCACGGCTAGCAGGAGCTGCTGAATTTTGTATAAGCCAATTAGAAGTGTTATGTTGGGGAACAGCAGCAGAGACAAAAGCATTATGATTGAACTCCTGGGTAGCATCTTTCAAAGCAGTCAGTGTCTCTAAACAAGTGTGATAAATCTTTGTCCAGTTCTTAGGATGACAACCTAATAACAAAATAATGAAAGCATTGTAAAGATATATCAAGCCAAATTATTAGCGAATAAACTTAATAGATTGAGCTTATTTTTAAATTTTTTATGCACAATGCTGTGCTAATTAAGTAAACAAACACCAGAAGAATTAATCACCAAAAATTGTATGGTTAGAAAAAAAAAAAAAAAAAAAAAAAATCTCATTTATGCATTTTAACAGAAGATATAAAAAAAACAAACAAACCCCAAACTGTCTACAATCATTATTAGAATGGTTTAATGGTTAATAAGCTAGATTAACAGACTTCTAATATTGTGCCATACAAACATACATAACACTTTTCTACATCATCAGAATATTCCATAGTATTGTGATACTATGATAACAAGTAGTGATCATTGAAGAATAGTTAGTAGTTATATGTAAATATATCTAATTCAGTTTCTAAAAAATAAAAATGTCAGAAATTCAAACATATCCATAGATTTTTTTTCAATGATTATAATATAAATTCTATCAATGGGATATGACTTGATATCAAACTTAATGGTTGCTGAAGGTGAACTTGAAGCAAGTATTTAATAAAATGCAAAACTACTCTATCAGACCACCTGATCCTTTTAATACACATGAATTACTGTACTGTAAATCTGATGCTTGAATTCTATTTTAAAGCTGGTTACATTTAGAAAATATATGACTTTAGATTGAAAGTTTGTAGTATTTAACTAATAAATATTCACCTGGAAAGGTAGCACTGAAAATGATTTGTCGTCGTTCAAAAGAGAATTTGGACAACTGGAACAAATCCTGATATCCAAGATACTGTGGGTAAGTAAAAAAAAAAAAAAAAAAAAAAAAAAAAAAAAAAAAAAAAAAAAAAAAAAAAAAAAAAAATCAATTTTAGCTGTAAATAAAGTTAAATGCTAGAAATAAAAATTTTATACAATTTTATACAAGCAGGAAAAATTTTAAGAATTAGCCAAAACACAAAAATTAAGTTATGATCAAAATAGAAGCCATTAGAGATGATTATAATGAAGACAGAGAAAAGATCATTCCATGTATTTTGAACTATTTTCATTTTTAAAACTGTTTCAGATATGTAGCCTTCATCAGATATCATACCTGATTCTTAAAATTTCCTCATAAAAGATGAAGACATTCACAAAAATAAATAAAATAATGAAAGTACTTTATCTCAGAAATTTAGAAAACAATAGGGAAGTAGTGTTGACAGGTCAATACAGACCCCAACCTCAGGAAAAGAAAAGAAAAAAAAGAAAAAGCCCAAAGCACTAAGTCTAATTTCAATTTTTATTTCACTATTCAGATAAATATAGAGGGTATTGCATAAAAATTGATATTTCATAATCTTAACCAATTCTAGTTTAAAAGATCTCAAATTTTAACAGCATGTTGGTTGGTTGGGTTTTATGGCATATCAACCATTGTTGGTAATTTAATACCAAATCTATTTTTTATACATATAAAGTTATATTTCAAACAATTTAGTTCAGTATAAATTTGTTTGGCTTTTATGGCTAAAAAACAGTTATGTTTCAAACAATCCAGGTTAGCATACAAAAACAGTTCTATTTCAAGCAATTCAGTTTAGCATAAGTACACAATTTAGTTCTATTTGACCCATAGATAGGACCCTATCAGGTGCTACCACTCCAGGCCAGAGTGGACCTGGGAGCGATGGCAATGAAGGGGGAACTCTGCATTCCTTAAAGCTCCAGCATTACTGGAACCTTACAATCAGATTGTCTAGTGTCATATCAAGGACACTTGTGCAGAAAAGCAGTCGGTGTATTCTACAGCCCTAGCCGACAAGGCAATTAACAGCATGTGTTGAAATAACTAAAAATTCTATGTTTAATATTTAAATGACCTTTCCTTATCTCAGTGAATGGCATTTCTATAATTGAAAAGAAAAAAAAAAGCATAAAACACAGGATTTTGAGTTGTTTTTATACATGTTAAAACTCAAGATCATTTGAGTGAGAATTTGGTCAAGTTATTAGATTATAAAATTATATAATTTTTTTCTGAAATACCTGTACATCTCAAATGATATCAATTTTTTGAAACATTGCATTATGAGATTGATGTTAATGAATACTAAAACAAAAATCAACCTTATTTTTTTGTTAAACATGAGTTACTTACAATTAGATATTTTTGAGTTACTTTATTTGCTTTAAATGAACTTAATTTTTTTTTTTTTCTTAGAGAAATATACTGCCTTGGTCTAAGATTTATCTTTGTTCTCAGATTCTAAACCAATTATTACTTTTTAAAGTTTTTAATGATAAATCATATATACCACTTTACCTGAACCCAAAGATTCTTCTTACATGTGAGAGCATTATGAAGACATTTGTTTGACAGGTGTTCAAATCCAGATTCAATGCTGAATTCATAACTCTGAAAAATAACAATAAAAACAGGATTTGAATAACAATTAAAGATTTACATTCCTAAACTTAAAAAAAATGTTAAGCAACTTTATCATTTTGGAGCATTCATCTGTCTTTTTTGACTTTAAACTTTGGCATTTTATAGGCAACTTCAGTCAATGAGCACAAAGTGTTTGGTCACTGCAGGTGACTGATCATTGAACAGTAGTGTTTGAATTTCACAGTTGTGATATCATTTTTGGTTGCAGCAAAAACAGGCTTAAATCTAATAAATGCTCAAAATCTTGAGCATCCTTAAAACAAATACCAATGAATGATGCAGAGTGCTTAAGTTCAACTCATCTAAATTAATGTGGTCACAATCCTTCAGAGATTTGACTGCATTTAGTAATCTTAAGGAAATAACATCCTAGTAGATTTTTATTAGAACAAACTTAAAATGATTTTAACTTAGAGAATATAACAATTTCAAGTCCAGTAATTTTGTAACTGGATGATAATTTGTTTTGGTTTGCATGCATGCTGAATGTCATTTTTTTTTAATTATCTAAATTCTAAACATAATGGGGATAAGTATGAAATGCTAATTAGAATCATTTACATCTTCCTAAATAGAAGCATTATCACTATAAACTGCTGTTACAATGGAACTTAAGAAAATCATGCATTGTCTAATATGCAATTATTTCTTGGAAGCTGTAGTTACCTCTCCATAAAGTTGTTTATTAAGGAAGTGAACTTACGAGTCTAGGGATTGAAATCACCAAGTTGGAGTAATAGTTAATCTCAGAACAGCATGAAATTGCCATTTAATGATTATTTGGTAGTCTTAAATTTTTTTAAAAAATAAAGCTGTTTAATAGAAAATAAATACTACCTCTATTTCATAATAATTGTTACATTTAGCATATAAAATTTAAATGCAACAACTGAGCCAATGAAATGTTAAACAACTGCATTTTAGTAAATAGTTTTGGAATAAATGTTTTTGCATATTTTAGACAAATATTTAGATGATCCTCAAAAGATGCCTTTTTTGTTATTTTAAACTTTGTTTATTTTGGAATACACTATCTTAACTATATACATGTAACATACAATTTGAAAAGGAAAATTTTGCTCAATTGATTAATGCTAATGGTTTTTTTTCAGTAGTTTATTGTTGTTTATTTTAAGCTGTCAAAGATGTAACAAATCTGATTTTATTATTTAAAATAAGATGTAAAGCTTGAGAAACTGCTAGCAATACCATACAACTCAATATTGATTTAAAAAATTTTTTTAGTTGAGACAAGAGCCCCTTGAGGAGGACTGCAGATGTCATTCTGCAATTGAGGGCCATTATTGAAGTAAACCTATAACAAAAACTTTTGAAATTGCAGAAAAACTATATTAAGCATTCAATAATTGTTTTCCCATTTAAACAAAATTAGAGACTATAATAACAAATTTTAAACCTTTGAGCCCTGGATTTGTGAATCTAAATTTAACCTTTGCTGTTTGAGCATCTCTGCACGGTACAATTCGCACTACAGTGTGGGGGAAAATAAAAGTACAACCTTTATACAAGTATAATGAGCTCAAAGGGTTAAGATTGAAAGTTGATGGTTAAAAACTGCAATTATTTTTGTACCAACTTAATACTCATAAAATACTCAAAATAGAAATCCAAAGTAAAATTCTAATAGTTTTCAGCTATATTCCTCTATAAGAAAGTAAATACAAGTGAGTAAATCCTAGAACATTTTAGTTTGTTATTGTAAAGCTTTTTTTGTAGAACAGCTTACCTCTGTTATGTATGCTTTGAACAGCAGAAGAGATAAATTCCACATGAAGTAGGCATAAGTTCCTAATAATAAAGCCTGTAGGAATAAATCTGGATTGAGCAGGTTATGGATGCTTGACAAATTGTTATTTGACCTGAAAAAAAAAAAAAAAAAAAAAAAAAAATAAAAATAAAAAAAAAAATAATAATAATAAATAAATAAATCTCCCCCATGGGGGTTGAGCACTCTGGCGAAGGAATTGTCGGCCGCCCCTAGCGTAATGCAAAGCTCTTCGTAAGAATTGAGCACTCTGGTAGCCGGTAGGGTATTAAAAAATGTAAACAAAGGCTGCTGCTGCTGTTGCTAAAAATAAAAATACCTTAAAATTCCCTTAGCCAACGTAGTCCGCTTGTAGCCGTGTGGTCTGAAACCTTAATCTATCGTAAAGTTAGACGGGTTTCGATCCCGGCTTCGAGCGTCCTGCGGGTCTAGCCACACTGAAGAGTTCTGATAGAACGAAACAGTCTGTCTGTGGATGACAATATATATATATAAATAAATAAAAACAAGAAATAAAATAGATCAGACTTTATTTTGGCTCCTGTTTGAGAAGAATGCTTGGGAGGAATTGTTTGGTTTAAATTTATACAAGTTATTGTAGGATAGTTCTAACAGTACAGAGTTTCCAAACAGCAGTAAATTATTACATGTGTAAGAGTAACCTACATATTTGACAAATAGAACAGATTATATTTTGAATTTTTTTTTTCAAGAACATGCTCTGAAATCCATCAGAGATGGATTTTTATTGTGTTTGATGCAGTTTACCTGTTAAAATAGGTTCCATAACAAATAACCTTAAAAGAAAAAAAAAAAAAGAAAAAAAAAAGGTGAGCTTATATGATTACCTACTTTAATTAAACATAATATATAAATCAATCCACAATAAATCTATTTCCCAAGAATGTAATAAAATGCTCAATAATAAAATTAAAACAAAATCATTAAAAGATTTTGGCAGGTCTTCAGTAGTAATTAACCCTTTGAACATAAAAGCCCAATATTTCAGGCTGTATTTATTTAATCATAGCAGAGATCATGTATCAGCCATTCTGGTTATGAATTTGGAATCAATAATAGACCAAAGATTGAATGACCACTTGGGAACAGCATATACTATAAGTAGTCTGAGGCTTGTGAACCAAATTAAGCAAAGCTTAATAAATAACAGATCAAAGATAATCTTTAAAAATATCTATTTTAAGGTTAAGAAAGAATGGCACATAAATAGTTGCATTTGTGACACATTTTTGTTGGATGGAGTCTTCAGATAGTCAGTTAAAAACAATCAGTAACTCCTAGATTCCAATTTTCCAAAAGAGAAACAAGAGTCCATGTTTTAGTCCCTCTGCTACAGACAGGATGCAGGAGAGAAAAAAAATCAATTGTTAAGTGGACACAGTTTAGATTCAGAGTTTTCCTTCCCCTAGGTCAGTTGCTTTACTAAGTTAAAAAAACAAAACAAAAAAAAACCAACCTAATCTAACCAACTATTTATCCATAACAGGGAGAAGAGGAGATGTAATTATGCCTTTCTAAAGGGTATTAGTGCAAAGTGAAAAGTAAACAGACTCGTACAGGATTTGAACTGATTTAATTTCTTTTGATGATAACCATTATGCTAAACACACCTCTATAAAAGTGTCTATGTATAGCTTATTATTGAGTCATCTCTCTCCAGATGATTACCTGCACTACTGTTGATTTGCATCTGACCATTAGACAGTCATTCCACTGTAATCAACCCTGTCAACTGTTTTTGGCAACATAACAGAATCTCCTACAGCAATGGTAATGCTCTCAACTAACTGATATTCCATATTCATGAAAAATAATAGAAAAGTTTTAACGGGCCTATTTCATTTTGGCTGTCAATTAAGCAATACTTACGTCAATTCAAGTCCAGAAACTTTAGATGACAAATCTCTTGGAAGGTAACCTAAGAATAAGATTTAGAAGAAAATAAAAAGATGGTTAATAAAACTAATATTCAATAATAAACAAATCATAACTGAGCCAGTTTTGACAAAACTTTTTTTGCTACGTAGTCAAAAGTTATTCAAATACATTTTGACAGAAAAAAAAAGAAGACACATACATAATAGCGTGTAAGAATAAATTGTATATATATTCATCACACAATTATATCAAATGGCCTAGAATGAATATAAAAAGGGATATTTTGGAGTTGTAATGAAGTTTTAGTTTACAAGGCTACTAGACAATCTCTGAACCCATTGGGTTTCTGTTGTAACAGTCGTCCATGATGATACTGATGCTTCTATTTAAGAAGGAGTAAAAGATTCTAATAAGCATTTCATAGTTATCTCCATTATATTGAAAAATTTGGATGATAAAATGATTGGTTCAGAGCAACAAAATTATCCTTTAGTTTTGAATAGGAAAGAAATTCCCTTATTCTCTAAGTTAGAGCATTCCGACAAAAATCCTGGTATGATGTGTTTTTTTTTTTTTTGGTTGTGTTATGTTACACACTTACACAAAAATGAGAATTTTACTAACATGTGGATATTCAATACTTTAGTACCAGTAAAACTTGTAGAATATTTTTTGATAAAGAGGTATGTGATCATAAGTATATCTTAAACTATGAATTCAAACTTCATAATAATTGCAAAGTAATCAATTTAGACTTGAAGAAAAAGAGTACTAACATTTCACAATGTTACACAGTAAATTTCAATATAAAATATTAGACAGCTCATTGAATTATAATAATAATAATAATGCATAAGTTTTATAAACATCTGTTATTCTAATAACTAATACTTATTAAATCAAAGTATATAAAACTTATTCTAAGTAAACTATTTTCAACATAGATGTTATCACTGTAAAACCAAACAATTTATTATCATCTAATATATGGGACATAACTAATGTATGAATGAATATTAGTTTCCGGAAACTAAATTATAGATAAACTTCTAGCTATGTGAGAGTTTGCCACATTAGTTTCTCTAGCTTTGGTGGACAACCAGTGTAAGAGAAGGATGACTGAATTCAAAGCAACTTTTTCTGGTAACTCCTGTGATGGACAAACTATATTGGCTTTTGCTCTTCTCATGGACAACACCGATTGCATGGAAAGAAAAAATCTTGCTGCATGAGGAATCGCTAGTCTTCCATACATGTTTGCCCAGGCTTGCATCCAGATATAAGCATAAATCCATGGTCTTGTAAACTAAAAAATACCACCACCACTACACTAAATACTTTGAATTCAACAAAATGACAATAGAAAAATGCATTTTATAATATGTAAAAGATTTTTCAAAAATTATAATTTACTTGCAACTATGCCATATAAAAATAAAAGGAAAGCATATACAAATAAGAGAAAAAAATGTAAAGTTCTTATTTTCATTTTTACCAAATCATAATACAGAGCTTAAAAATCTTATATTCAATTGACATAAACTTTCCGGACTTGATACTGAATGTTTTGAATGTGAAAATAACAATAGAAATCAACTCACCTAAAAAGTAATAAAGAGGATAGTATACAATTTGTTGATAAAAAACAATCTTAAATGATTCTATAAAAACTGGGAATAGTTGACTTTTAATGTGGAAAAACTTGGGTTGCTGTTAAGAAACAAAAGAAAAAGTTTAATTACATGAAATATATATAAAAAAAAAATTATATGTTACAAATTCTACTATTTATAAAACAGGTTAAGCTTTGAAGATAAAAACAAAACAAAAAAAAACAAAAACACCCCTAAAAAAAAAAAAAAAAAAAAAAAAAAATAAATAAATAAATAAATAAATAAAAAAAAAAATGCTGAAGCCAAAAATAAACCATATCATATATACTAGCCTCAACAGACTACCTTTTCTCAAAAGTGGAAATGAGGAATTGCAAATTTAAGAAATATAAATAAAAATAATGATGTCAATTATACAAGGATTTATACAAGTGTAAAATTACTCTAAGATTTTTTTATTTTAACCATTAAACAACAAAGAAAAAAATCTCATTTCTTAAAACCATTATAAATATTTCAAGAAAATATTATATTGAGAATAAAACTTGGATTTCTATAAAAAAATAAAATAAAACCAATTGTCAGAAATTTTATTTTAATATTTTTTGCATAAAGCAGAAACAAAGCTGAAAAATAAAGAATAGAGGAATGATGGTGGTAATGGAGTAATTAGTTTTTAAATTTACTTTTTAATTAAGAATTAAAAAATTTTGGCATACATAATTGTTTTTCCCCCTATTTTTACATATCCTTCACCTGTCTTCCTTAAAAGGATGTAACTTAAGAGTGAACTCATCTTTTTTGACACATTAAAAAAAAAATTCATGTATAAATGCCATAAAGAAACATTTTGATCAACCCAAAGCATAACTTGGCATTCTGGTCTCTAAGAAAATCTGCAAGTATTATGAGCTCAGGTAAAACCTTCATAATGGAAAATGAAACATCAAGAATATCACTATGAAAGGAAACTTTGATTGGAAAAGAACACTTGGTTTAAGGTTTTTTAAATTCCTCAACTTGATTAACCTATGGGATAATGGTTTGGTAAATAAAAAGCATTGGTTAAGTGAATCTAATTACTTTGTGGTCATGTGTTCAATTCTAGTTCAGTGAAATAAGCAAAAGCCACATTACCAGGAATAATTAATTCATCTGAGAACACCAGAATGAGAAAAATATACCCTCATAGATTAAATAAAGGATTTAGTTTGAACTTCTCAGAAAGTTACAATATAAACAGAAACAAAAGGCAGTAGAAGAACAGTAGAAACAATGAATATTAAAAGATTTAAGTATAATTGATTAATTTAAACTACTTTTAAGAAACAAATTTCCTGATAAATTTTGACAGCTTAAGAAAAAACAGAAATTATTGTGTAATTCTAAACATTTTTAGATCTACACCTTTGGAAATATTGAACATATTTAAGTGAAAGAAAAAAAAATGAGCCTCTAATGGATTGTATAACAAAATGAATTACAAGTTAAAAACAACTACTTCATGTCACTTAAGGATGTTACTTAACATTTTTGAAATTTTTAAATGTAAATACTTCATTTGGATAGTCATCAGGTTGACAGTATTGTACAAAGCAATTTTTAGATAAGGATGAGTTAAGTTCACTTACCTGAATAATAAGGTAATGAGTGTATTCATATTGGTTTATGTAATAATGTAGATGATATAAGAGGCCCTGGTAGTTGGCAAGTACAACCAAGAAAACAGCATATTCATTTAAACAAAAGGTTTCACTGAAATTAAAAAATAATAAACAACGCAAAAGTAATTTAATAATCTAATTCAAAATTATATAATTTTCAATATCATTTCATCTTCCAGTTCTTGTAATATAACCCCAAAAAAGTCAATATATAGTTTCATCAAATAAAGTGTGTGTATATATATATATATATATATATATATGATAAACAAGAAAGTGCACATTCAAGATTTTTAAACTTGCATTATTATTATTATTTTTTTTTTTATAGAACTTAGCTACTTTTCTAAATGATGAATATAAAATGAAGTTTACTTTTAACCTATTGAGTCAATTTCAATATTTTGCATAACTAATTGGGAAATACATCTCGTTGATGCCGTGAGTAAATTTGTCAGTGATGTGCGGGCTTCATTATTTGTTTCAGGATTTCCAACATCAGTCAAGCTTTGCCAGTAATGCTGACCAACATCTAAAGAACACAGGCCTCATCCTTGATTGCAACATGCTATGTTCCTTATGCTTTGTATATATGCAGTTGTAATGGTACTTATTCACAGTATCAAAAGGTGAAGAGAAGACTTTGAAAATTGGGTGTGGGGATTGCATGTGACCTGCAAATCAAATTTCCAGTTGATGACATGGTATGATAAGAAGTTAAAAAAAAAAAAAAAAGTTATACAAATGAATTCTGAAAATCAACTTTATTTTGTAACATATGCTCAATATAGAATGCCAAAATAAACACATAATAGTGAATACTTACCCGTTTTCTAAACAAGGGATACTAAAAGATCCTAAAGAGGGTTTCGTAATCCAAAAAGCAGATATGGTGATAAAGGTATTTAATATCATGAAAGACACACATTGCACAAGGTATTTTGGTTTGAAAAAGGCAACAACGTTTCCAAGTCGAGTCACAGATACTCGTGGCACAACTGAAAAGAACAATGAAATAAAAGATGAAACAATTAAATATTGCAGATGTACTCATTTAAAATAATTCAAATAGTTATCATTTATCTAGCATATATGGAGGATCAGAAAGATACCAGATGAAAGTTAAAAAAAAAAAAAAAAAAAAAGTTTTTCTAAAAGGAATGTAACTATATTTCATTAGTCACATGGTATCAAGTTCTTAAGATTATTAGAATTAATTTTCATGTTTGTGAAAATATTCTTAAATCTACATTTTTCTTTACAATTATTTGAAGATAAAATTATGTTTAGATAATATATATCATTTTTTTTAACAGTTTTTCCTTGTTCTAAGGATGATGTGAGAAGATTGTAAAAAGCAGAGATGCCCAAGGAAACATAAATAAATAATATCAAATAAATATCATATTTTAGTTAAATTCATAGATTTCCTTGTAAAATTTTAAGAACAGTCATCTTCAAAATGTACTAACATTTTTTGAAAATAAAATAGAATTGTAACTCAAACCAGCTGAGTTTCCTATTCTAATAGTGGTTCATGATAATACTGATGCTTCTATTTAGAATGAGTGAAGGATTATTATCAGCATTTCATAGATCTCTGTTAAAACAAGGATTCAGATGATTAAAATACTGAATGTAAAGTATGTGTGTGTATAAAAAAGATAAACCATAAAAATATACATTCAAGATTTTGCTATATACAGCATTGGTATTTGTCAAAAATTGTTATATCATTTCCATATGGATTGTCACTTATGTTTAAAATCAAAATATTTGTGTGCTCTCAAAGATAAAAGAATTGCTCTGCCTAGGATCAGAATGTAGTTGCTTTGTCTCAGTATGTTCTTCACTTTGGGCAGGATGCAACAAAAAAATGAAGTGAGCTTGATAATGGCAATTCCAAATCTGAGACAGCATCTCTCTATTGCACTGTAATGTATTCCTATGTCCTTATGACAATGGTTGCTAAGATGGGTCAAGTTTTGTTCTTGACCACAGGTATCTGTGGTGGCCTCCACTTTAAACTAATCTCATGTTAAATTTGCCATTGTGTAGAAGCAAATAAACTTGTACTAGAATCAGGGTGTAGTATTTGTGCACTTTGTAAAAATATTATACACACACTACATAAATATACAAATTAAATTTGGAATTAAATCTGACAGTATGAAAAAAAAAAGCAGGAGAATAGATTGATATGTTTCATTCTGATGATGCTAGACTATTGAAAGATGTCAATCTGATTTTCCAAACTGTCATCTATATATATATTTCTCTTGGTTTAAGGTATATTTTTGATCTTTTATAAAACTATATTTCTAGAAAACAATTATATTGTTTTTATATAAAGATGTAAGAAATGATAGTTCATTATATAAGTATACTGAAGGCCATTTTTATAAAAGATTGCTTCAATTGATACAATAACATTAATCAAATTACAGAATATTTACAATTTACAAATAAAAGATGGTTCAGTTTTATCTTTAGTAACAGTGAAAGATTAGGCAATATAATAATACTCCCTCTGTCTTGTGATAGTAGTCATATTTAGTACATGAAATTTATATGAGAAGGTTAAAACTATTATAGGACAGAGGTAGTATAAAACATGAAATTTTGAGATCTTTTTTCATCCAACAGAAATGAGGTGCTTATATAAATTATAATTGAGATTATGTGCATCTCTCTCTGAAATAACATCACATTCTCGATGATTTTCTTTTTATTTAAATCTCAATTAAGAAAACTGTTTTATATTAATACTGTTGGCGATATATAATATTTGTCTGCCTCCCACCAGAGAGAACTTGACGCAAAGTAAATGACACAAAGGTTGGCTTATGGGGGGGGGAGGTCAGGCATGAGCTGAGGCTCAAGCTCTACTGCTTTATGCAGGTCATCAGCTCACTTAGTGTAATGTGAGCCTGATGAGCCTAGCTGGACATGGGCTCACTCAATATATAATGTGAGCCAGGCACGGATGCCTGATTATAGTTTAAATTGGAACAATGGGTCCAGTATTATACATTGTTATCAATGCAGCTCGCTCACTTGAAGGTTGCTCAGTTGAAGCCAGGAGCCTTTTGACCTTGAGTCTGCTATTGATCATTGATACACTGTCTGGTACAAATGGCCCAGCTAAAAAGCTGGGGTGCAAAGCCAAACTTGGTAATATTTGTCTGCCTCCCACCAGACAGGACTTGACACAAGGTTGGCTTATAGTAGCGGTTAGGGAATAGGAAGGTCGGGCATAAGCTGAGGCTTGAGCCCTGTTAGACTATGCTGGTCATTGGCTCACTTAATGCAATGTCAGCTTGTTGAGCCAAGCTGGACACAGACTCAACACGTGTCCAGGCACGGATGCCTGATTATAACTTAAACTGGACCATGGGGTCCAGTGGTATACAAAGGTGACAATAATGCAGCTCGCCCACCTGAAGCCGGAGACCTTTTGGCCTTGAGTCTACCATTGATCATGAGATACACTGTCCAGCATGAATGCTATATGGCCCAGCTAAAAAGCTGGGCACAAAGCCAAAATGTTGGCCTTATCTGCATACTAATAACCTGCAATTGTATTGATATATACAACTAAACAGTGGTTTAGTATGAACAGGAAGGCTAATTTGAATATCGATCTTAAAAATTTGATTTCAATAAGTGTTTGCTTGGTATTATTGATTTCTAATTGTTTGGTTTTATTTTAATAAATATGAGCAAAAATTTCATTGATAAATCTTAAGAGAAATTTATTAACAAAGAGAAATAACTAATTTTATTCTATACTGTCTATTTCAAAAGTTTGATTAGGAAAATTTAGCAGTGAGAGCCAGGAATGACGGGAAGAGCTATCATTCAAGCTGTTCTATTATTTGATTATAACTCCTCAGTTTCATATCTTTTTATATGCATCCTTATTTATTTTTGTTAGTCTTTTCAATTTAATATATTTTGATACATTAAAACTTAAATACTTGCACCCAAAAGGCACATATTTTTGCTAGCGTTTATAACTTAGAATTTGTGGCATTTTCAAATTTGAATATTCAATAGGTTTTGGTTTACTAAGAAATTTTTGAAAATAAATACTTCTAATTTTAATATGCCTTCTTACCTGATTATAACCTCTGAAACCTAAATTTTAATTAATGATTTGAAACGCATTTATCCAAAAGGTTGAACTTTGTATCTTTTTTTAGTACATAATCTTTTAGTGATAATTCATAAAAATAAATTTAATTACTTTATGTAATAGCACAAATGCATAGACAAATTACTGAATATTTACAAATAAAGATTAAGTTTTATCTTGAGTAACAGGTAAAGAATAGGCAGAATAACAAAGTATAAATGCATAGACAACTGGAATCTTGTTTTAAAAATCAACATAGGAAGAAACTATTATATTTAGCACTAAATAAAATTAGAAGCATTCGCGATTTTTCATAAAAAGGTTTGCTTCAAGAAGATAAACCACAAACTGTATATATTTCAGATATTTAATTCTTTTGGAGTTGACTTATACACAAGTAATAATTTTATTAAATTGAAATTCAGACATAATAGAAAGAACAAGGGACAAATCTTAGTTTCAAAAATTAATTGCATAAAATAATGATTCCATGTGAAGATCAACTTATACATAAGTATATACAGTATCTAAGATTGAGCAAAATTTAATCCAAAATATGTAAGTGATACATTTTTCTTTTTGCAGACACTATTGTAAAGTAAATAAAGTTAGCGATTGTAATCGAGGGCAATCCGAAGGCTCCCTTTTTAATAGCTTTTCCTGGATTGCTCCACTTTACCCTTGATACATACCTTGTAATACTGAGTGTTAAAGCAAGTAGGCATCAAGTACCATTTTTAAAGTCTTTGGTATGACCTGACCTGGGATTGAATCCCGGTCTCCCAGATCATTGGCAAACACTACCAACTAGGCCAATGAGCTGGTGACACTAATGTAAAATTGGTAAAATGAACACAGCAACATTATGAGACAGAGATAACATACCTGTACAGGTGGAAGTGTTGTAGAGCGTCACAATAACATGAAGAGTATTAGTAAATAATACAAAAATAATTAAACATCCTGTAAACCGTGCACCAAAATGATCTGAAAAACAAATACATAATGGTTAATAATTATAGTTATAAGTTTCACTATCCTTAGGTCTAGAAATACTCAGAATGTAAACTGCACAAACAATATATATTAGTTTATCTTATAAAACTGACTTGTTCAGGAACTGAAGAAAGATATACAATTTGAGGTTGTGATCTCTGGTATGAAACTAAGTAAGATTTGAAGCTCAACATTTGAAAGACATTATCTCGTTCATAACTTCTGAAAAGAGTCATTAACATACAAGAAATTGTTGGCTAAGTTGAATCTTTTCTTCATATTCTTGATCTTGTTGCAGCTGAAATGTGTTCCATGAATACAAAGGAAACCAGAGCTGGCCAAAGTGGGTGGAGTGGGGATGAATGAAATTTCAGCAAGGTGAATAAAAGCATAGGGGTCCACAGGAGGTGAATTTACAAGTTTTCATTTATAACAGAACAAAAATTGCTGCATCATGTAGACTAGTTGCTAGATATCATATACCTAGAAGAATGCCTGACTGGCCATTTGTAATGTGTCCATGAACAAAGAGAATAATTTCAAATTTGTTATAAAAAAAAAAAAAAAAAAAAAAAGCTAGCTAATAAGAGTTCCTTGTATTCATTTACTAAGCTAAGCTTGGCACAAGATCATAAGTATGGGTCACTCATTGAGAATCAAATTCACCAACAAGGGTTTGCTAACCATTAGACCATCTTAAAGATTCTTATGTATTGTTTTTGATGATAAATGTTATAAAGGACTGTAGTAACTGAAGTATAGACTTCAGTTCATAAAGAGGAGCAATACTTTAGAAAAATGTTAGATGTGCAATGTTTACAATATAGAATATTTTTAGGTTTGCTTCCAACAGTCAATGACTACAGACAGCCATCTGTCAATTTGGAGGCTTCATGTACACAACAATGCCAACATATTCTTAAGTGAAAATAACAGACTCAAACCTGTGCATGAGCACTACCCACATTACAAATGGTCACTTCCATAAGAGACATGTGAAACAGCACATTCTTTCTGCTTCAGATAAGCAAAAGTTGCCACAAGAATGAATAAATTTTATACTAGATTTTTTCCACATTTTCTACTCAGCTATGCACAGTGGATGATAGTGAATGATAGATAACAAAGCATGAATATTGATAATGGAATGATGAAATAGATTGACAAAGGAGGTACCACTGCATTAAAAAATATGTACAGTATATGCACAGATTTCTACATACTACTACTTTTCAGCTTAAATATTAAATGTTGATTTAACTGAAACAGCAAAATGTTAGATAAGATATTTTATTTATTTATTATTTGTGTTATATAAGTTTATTTATCATAGAATCCAAACCAATGATTAAATTTGCTTGAGTTTTTTAAATTTATTTTTTTAAAGCAGTCGCCTGCATAAAACTTAATTATAAGTTTATATATTATATTGATGATCTACCTAGAATTATAAAAAAATAAGCAATAGAGTAATCATATTGATGGTAATATGTAATAGATCTTTTATTGTTAATAGATAAAAATATTACCTGTAAAGGTTAAGAGATAGCATACGAGAGTATATAAAATACTTGTGGCAATGCCAAATATTGCTGTCCACCACATACTCGCACCACACCGCCATTTGAAAATCTGTTAAAAAAAAAAAAAAAATCAAGAAAAGAGCAGATCTTAATGCAAGAAAAATTTAGCACAGTGTTGGTGTTGTCTTGACTTTTAACAACGTAAAAAAAAAAAAAGATAACATTAAATAGAGCCATGACATAACAACACTGGGGAAGGGAACTTCAATTTAAAGTCTGTTTTATTGGTAACAAGATGATTTCTCAACCCATTGGAACACTGGTCTACAAGGATGATGATGATGAATCTATTTAGAAAGGAGTGAAATATTTAATTTAGAATTTCATACTTATATCCATTATATCAAGCATTTTAAATGTATTACTCTCATAAAAACCTTGATATGAGATGTTTTTATTATTGTTACATAACATCTACACATATGTATAAGAAATAGGATATGCTTCCACACTGTGGGAGTAGAATAACATCATATCAGAAAACAGTGTCAAGCCATCTCAATAAAATTGGCTGCCTGTGTTGATAACACTATAAATCTCATACCAAGATTGTAAATTGATTGAAGAAAACCAGTCAGGAGTTCCTCACAGTACCCAGGATTTCTTAATTTGTTAGTATGGGTAACCAGTTTAAAAAAATAATGAATATGATGCTGTCATCTTGTCATAATTCAAATTATCATCACCGAATCAACAATTCATTATTGAGATTTTATACAGACTTCAAATAAATTCCATTTCTACTCAGTGTGTTGAGGTGACATCTACTCAGTTAATTCAAATCTTACATCATTGAATGAACACTGTTGCCGGAAAGTTGTAAATATAATAAAGGATTACATGAAGGAGCTGCATTTTGAGCTGACATTCCTATTATGCGGAGAAAAATAAAATCTGATGGTATTGTAAGATACTGCAGGGATACACTAGGTTAGTTGTAACATGCTTGACCTTAGGGTCATCTGATGAAGGCTTTGTTGGCTGCACAATTTTTTTGTTTTTTGCAGCAAGTGTATATGATATTACATCAACAACAATAATGGTTCCAATGAAAATTATGCCCCTTGAACAATGAAAAAAAAAATGCAGCTATCTTAGATATAATATTTGAGGGGGGTATTTTCTTGTTTGATTAATAATAATAATAATAATAATAATAATAGGTAAACAAAGTTTAATATTGTAGTTTGTAAACAGTTGATATACATTTATAGGGATTCAAGATAAAGACAAACTGTCAGGCCAAAGAATTTAAATCTTGTTGCAGGCAAATATGCAATGGATATATAATAAATGAGAATAATTTCTTTGAAACCAGAAAACTGGAAATAGCCGTTATAATTTCAAAATATAAAAATTATATAAAGATCGACTGTTAAAAAAAAACAAAACAAAAAAAAAAAACAACTTTTATTTTGTCGAATATTATGATTGATTTTAGTGATACACTTTTTCCTGTTTCAGTATATGTTGTGAATTCATACAAAGAGCAATGAATAAAAGAAAAGAAAAAAAGAAACTAAAGATAAAAAAGTAATTCAAAAAGAAAAAATATTTGGAGTTGATAGAAAAAAATAAAGTAAAGTTGGCGACCGTAGTCGAGGGCGACCAGAAGGCTCCCTTTTCAATAGCACCGAGATGTAGGGGAGGGCGCTACTCCTTTCCCTGGATTGGTCCACTTTACCCTTGATACGTACTTTATATTACTGAGTGTTAAGCAAGGCGGTATCAAGTACCATTTTTCGAGTCTTTGGTATGACACGGACCATTGGCGAACACTTTACCCATTAGATCAATGAGCCGGTATCGATATAGAAAAGAATAAACAAACACAAAATATACTTATATTTTAGTTACTTGTTATTTGTCATGTTTACACTATTATCTAAAAAAAAAAAAAAAATCAAGTTTTGAGTAGATTTCTAATTCAGTATATGGCAATTAAAAATAAAATAATTAATAATCTTTAATTTTGAATTAAGAAAAATAAAAGCATACGTGTGTGTTAAATTCAGCTAAAGTAATTTTTACTGTCAATCATTGAATATATCAAATAAATGTTCGAGTACTGATCGAAGATGTTTAAAAAAAAGTGTATGAACGAAGAAAGAAATCTTGTTTTTTTATTTCAAATAGTCGCATTTATTCAAATTCCTTGCATATGGTATTAAAAAAAAAACTTGCCATGATTTCAAAGAGCAAACTAAAACTGCAAAATTCAGATAAAATTATTTAATATTCGACCCAATTGTCTCCGACTTAAAAAAAACAACTTTTAAGTCTTTTGAAAACTTTCTATTTATCATAAATGTTTTAGCATTTACAACTGAGAGGAAACCCGAAAAAGTCTTTAGTTAACTTTTTACATAGAACGAACGAAGCATTTTGCCATTGGCCTCATTTAAATAATAAAAAAATGCTATCATTTTGAAGCACTTGAAAAGTTGGATATGAAATAATTAGATCAAATAACCTTAAAAATATTTTCTAGTTTAATAGAATCAACTCAATAAAAGGTAATAAAATAAACAGAACCAAAGACCAAAGATTAAGGAGTGCAATGTTATGTACTTGTTTTTAAACCGGCAAACAAAATAAATTTCAGTCGCAGTGACTATTACAAAATAAAATATAACAGAAACTTTTTAATACAATACCTCATTTTTAAACCAATCTTCTATTGGCACTTCAGTTGCAGGAACCATTGTAAATAAACAAATAAGCACAAAGAATCACCGCCTAAAAGGCCACACAATGTGTCCATGCGTTCATTATTAGTTCAAAGATACCGCCATGTTCAATCTCGAACTAGTGAGATTAAATGATTTTTAAAATAAATAAATATTTTTTGTATTTTAATTAAAAAATAATAATTCAAATAGATTTTGAGGGGAAATTCTGACTAAAAATATTAATAATGATAAAAAACTAAAAATTATTACGTAAAGTTAACCCGCTTCCATCTGTCTTCTTCTTACCAAAACAACATGGCAGGTCATACGGCCGGCGATCCGTTAGAGTGCTACAGCGTGAGTGAATAATATTTAATTTTTTGATCTAAATTGTTTTATTTTTACTCATATTCGTAGTATTAAAAGTACTCTCGATATTTTTTCTGTACCGAGAGTTAAAATTGCTCTATTTGAATGTTCATGTCATTTTTATGAGTTTAATGATACCTTTTCTTTAGTTCTCTCTTCCTCTTTGCTATGATTTTACCCTTTTCTATTGTCATCTTTCTGAATCTATCAGAGGCTCTGAACTCTAGCAGAAATTAATCTTTTTACAATCCGTATTCTTTTTAACTTTGATTAAAAAAAAAAGATTTTTTTGTTGTAATAATGGCTGTGTTATTTATATATTCAATTTAGTTATAGAAAGCTTTAAAATATTAACTTTTTTCATCATCTGTACTACTACTCGTAATAATAATAATAAAAACAATATTGACACTTTTCACGTTCTGATACTGGCAAGCAAGTTTCAAGAAAAAATTAGAGAGGGTTATATTGTTTTGTAGCTAATCTATGAGAATAAACTATGTAAAAATAGACTTGTATTTGGGGGTATTTTCAAGTTAGAAATCTAAACCACTGTTTCATCAACTCTTCGCAAATTATCGAGGAAGATGTTTTTTTTTGTTTTTTTTCTTTTTTAAACCCCACATTCAATATTAACAACAGTGAACCTAATTCGAAGACTTCCTTTCTTTAGAGGAAAATAGAATGAATTAAAAAAAAAATATTATGCTAAATTTTAAAAATTATGTCTCTAAACTGTTCATAAGTCATAGTTTTTCTTTTAGTCTTATTGATTTTGTTAAACTTACACAAAATGGATAACTTCACTTAAACATAATACTCAAACTCAACTATTTTAGTTTGTTTAGTTTTTATTATTTTAAATCAGTGCACTGTTGTTTTTTATTATTATTTTGTTAGATGAAAAATTATAAACCTTCTTTTTTTTTTTTTTTTTTTTTTTTTTTTTTTTTACAGGAAAGTTTTTTAATTTTTTTTTTTTTTTTTTTTTTGGTATTTTTATTTATTTTATCAATCGACATACGATCAAAATCTTGGATTATTTATATATTTTTTCACCGATACAAATTGATCAACCATTTCTTAAAATTCAATTTAGGCTGCGTAGTTACTTCTTACTTCGCATGTTATTTTTGTCTAATAAATATACAATATTTTTTTCGAAACTAGAAGCAATGAGCTATATCATCAAAAAACAATTTTTGACTTTTTTGTTTTCTTCTTTCAAATGCGATTGATTTTTAAGGCACCCCACTGAACGACACAACGTTTAAATCGTTAAGTTTCCAAGTTGAAACAAACAAAAATGATCCTCTTTTCTATCATAATTGTTGAATTAATATATTTAAATGGGTTTAAGCCGTTTTTAATGAAATTAAACTTGAATAATGTTTAAAAGAAAGCAAACTGTGATCGTGCGCTTTCTATTGTATCTACCAGCTGCATTTTTTTTTTTTTTTTTTTTTGCGTGAATTAATAAATTATAATAGCAAAGGAAATTTCTCTTCCTCATCTGTTAAAAATTATAAGGCTGAGATTTTTTTTATGATAAAAAGAAATGAAAGTAGATGTCAGATATTATAATTTATTTCGTCGTCTTTTGTTTGTTTACCCGGCCAGCAACACCATCGTATTGGTCCCAGGTTCTTCAGCTTTCTTTTTTATTTTATTGCGGTTTCGGTTTTAGACGGAAGAATTTGGTCGCACTTTTGTTTGGAGCAAAATCGAAATGCTTTCTTGTTTAATCTTGAAATTTTGATTTATTGTGTTTCTGACATTTAAAATACATCGATTTACCAACGTGATTGTCTTTAATTCAAATTAATGCTGTAGCTTTGAAAATATTGTTTTTCTTTCTATCACAAGTTCGAAGCAACGACCACCATATGTTGATAATTATTAATTAACGAACATGTTGTAATAAAATTATGGTTAGGCTTGTGAATCCTGAAACCAGATTTAAGATATGCCCATATACTTGTCAAAAAATTAGCACAAAGATTCACATATAGCTTTCGTCATTCATATTTAAAAAAAATAAATCTGATATAAAAAAAAAATTCTCGAAGGAAGTTATTGAGTTTTGAAATTTGTAAAGGCAAAGGGAGGAAAAAACAAAACAATCGGAACATTTTTAGTATCAAGCATTCAAATTTTAAAAATTTGCAAAAAAATCAACTAAAAATTAAAAACTTTTATGTATTTTTCTCCCGTTTTTTTCTTTGGCGGGAGGGCGATATAAATTTTAGGAAACTCGACCCCTCCTTTTAAATTAATAAATTTCTTTTTCTTAATGGGTGTCAATTTTTCGGCAAGTATGTGGTCATTGCTAGGCTGTTGCTAAAAATTGCACGTTTAAAAAAAAAAAAAACATTTCAAGAAGAGTAGTAAACGTGACATTTCCTTTTAGTGTGACAAAAACTAGTGTAGGAGGAAGCAAATTAGTAAGGGTTATAGAAAAAAGAAAAAAATAGCTTTCGGGGAACTTAGATCTAGGTTTTCTTTCTTGAAATTTATTTTGTTAAGCAACAATAAATTTTACATTTATAATAGTGGCAAAAAAAGGAAAAAATGATTTCTATTTCTAGTCTTGATTTTATGATCAATTTAATTTAGTGATCAATCAGTGAACTTTAAACCAAAGAAAGCTCAGTGTTAAGTGTGGACATCGTAGCTTTCGGATTCATTATTTTACGCAGTAATAGCTGTGGAAATTTTGAAATGATTAAAAAAAAAAAAAAAGATCATGAATTGGAAAAAACAAAAATAGATAACACTATTGAGTTTCCTTAAGAAAATAAAAAGGAAAAAATAGCCCGCCCCCTCAAAGAAGAATTGTGTTAGCGTTTAAATATTGATGAATTATCAAAATTCTCACCATAAAAAATGTCACATCATTGTGAGATTTTTGAGAATAAAGCAATTTCCAGTCGAATTAGCAACTGAATAACAATTTTGTGCCTGCACGCTGAACATCGTATTTTTTAGATTTATTTTTTATTTTGTAAGTCATCCAAATTTTAACTGAAACAATGGAAACCTAGTCAGTTCATAGACCATCTAGTTTTCTCATTAAAATATCTTACGAAGGAACAGACAAATTTTGTAATGTTTTTGGAAATAGATTGTGAATTTAAAAAAAGAAAAAATTGTATCACACTGTCAAACCAAAAAGTCCCCCACCCAGGAGGAATTATTATTTAAGTTATATTAACATGAATAATATTAATGTGTGTGTATGTGTAAAAATTTTCCCTAGGTTTTTATATTTTGCACTTTTTATACATCCATCGTTAATTTAACATCACTAATATCATCCCACATAGTCCTGATGATGATTCATTAGAACCGAAACGCTATAGTGTCGACTTGACTTCTCAACAAATCTCTCCTTCTACTTGGATTACTTTATCAAATTTTCTTTACATATTGTCGGATTACAATCCATTATTTACTTCCATATATATATATATATATATATATATATATATATATATATATATATATATATATATATATATATATATATGCAGAAAACTTGAATATGATTCTAGTGGGTAAAGTGTTTGCCAATGGCCTGGGAGACTGGTGTTCAATCTTAGGTTGAGTCATACTAAAGACTTAAAAAAAAAATGGTACCTGATACCTCCTTACTTAACACTCAGCACTATAAAGTGTGGATCAAGGGTAAATTGGAGCAGTCCAGAGAAAGGAGTAGTGCTCTCCTTTACACTACTGTGTAGTAGCTATTGAAAAGAGATCTTTCGGGTCATCCTCGACTTTTTTACTTATTGAATATAAAGTGCATTGTATGTATATATCCAAATGGTAATTGTGATCATCATCATCAGGCAGCTGAAAGTCATTGAAAATCAAGCATGTGTAAAGTATTCCAACATGTAAAATGTTATGTATGATACTCTTGGTGAATCATCTTTTCCCCTAGTTTAACTGGAAACACCTGCTGGGGAGTCAAAAAACCATGAATGGTAAAAACTTCCAGAAAAAAAAAACATGAACATTCAGAAAGAAAAGTAAATAAAGAAAATATATTGAATATTCAAAATGATAATAAGTCCCAGTTTATGACGTATCTATTTCTAATACTTTTATTTGAAAATCTTTTAACCCTGTTGAAATCAAATCAGTTTCGCCAAACTAACTTGAATGAATTTTGTTAATATATATTTTAATGTGAATGCAAAAGAAAATGGTCATTGCTATTTGGACCATAAATCTACTCTTTTTTCATTGTTTTCTAATTAATACAGAGCTTATTAATGGAGCAAGAATTAAAAAAAAAAATTAATGTGCTCAATTTAGAAAGCATTTATTGTTGATTGGAATGCTTCATTAAAGGTTATTTTTTATGGTAGTTTGTTTTATACAGTAAAATAAAACTTTTTGTATCAAGAATTGAACATTGTATAATCTTTAAAAAATGAATTAAAAAAAGTTTTCTGAAGTCTTGAGTTTTGCTTAATTGAAGTAATCAGAAAATTAGTAGATGACTAGTGTTTGATTTTAACATTTGCTAGATGCCCTCTAAACGCTTTGTATTTGTATTGTGAGGCTCTAGTTCTGGAGATTTGGGGAGTGTAAAGTACCCCACTACATTGCCATTACTCTTTGCTCCACTCTGATCTGGAGTGGTAGTACATGTTAGAGTCCCATCTATGAATCAAATAAATCTATTAAAAATTATTCGGACATTGGCATAATGGTTAGAGCGTTCGCCAAAGGCCCGGGAGACCTGGGTTCAATCCCAAAGACTCAAAAAATGGTACTTGATGCCCCCTTGCTTAACACTCAGTATTATAAGGTATGGATCAAGGGTAAAGTGGGTCAATCCTGGGAAAGGAGTAGTGCCTTCCCCTACACCTTGGTATAGTATTTATTGAAAAGGGAGCCTTTGGGTCACCCTCGACTACAGTTGCCAACTTACTTGATGCCATATAACTGTAAATTATTTGTATTAAGAATGGTTACTTGAAGCTATTAGCTACTAAGAACTATTATTATTTACTTGAAACCATACAACTGTGTGCAAAAATTATTAAATAAAAATAATTACTTGAAACCATATAATTATTAGTATTAGATAGAAATACTTGACATGTATAAAAAAAACTCTTTAACAACTATACAAAAAATGTAAATACGAACATCCAATGAATGCAATTCCCTAACTTATAAGTATAAAATAACCCTAAATGAGTTCACATGCCATTAAAGTCAATAAAACAATCATCATATATATATATATATATATATATATATATATATATACACACACTCACACATACATTAACAATGAAAATTTTAGTTCTATATAGAGCATATTGATATTCCTGAGGGGGGGGGAACTTTTGAAAAACTTTTTAGCAAGGTTCATATTTTTGGTAGACAATTGAACTAAAGATATCAGGGTCTCAATTTTTTTGTTCATTTTAACTAAAGTTATCTTAAAGTTCAGCACAAAATGATCTTGTCCACAAAAAAAAACATTCAAGTGTTATAAATATTTTAAGACAAATGTTTGTATGCTTATAATTTCATAGGAGAAAATGTTATAGATAAAAGTGTTATAACTTTTCACTTCTATACATATGATATTGTAGAAATACTTGTAAATCTAGGGTTTGAACAAATGTTTAAACTATTAGTCCTGTGGACCCTTTCATGTAAATTATATTGATCAAATTTATATATATATATATATATATATATATATGTTGTAACATGGGGAAATATAGTTGCAAAATTTTGGTTAGCACAGTAGTGTTAAAATGCTCTAACTTAGAGAATAAATCAATTTCCAATCAAATTTGCAATTTACTGGTGTATTTGTTTGTGTTCATGTTCACTCTGATTTTTATAATTTAAGGGAAATAATCATTAAATGTTAATTATAGACTCCTTATTTATTTGTAGTTGATTATATAAATTCTATAAACAAGATGATTTAATGGCTGTCAAAGATGGCCTTTAAGTGAATTTTTATAATTCTATTTCTGAATGCATATAATTTGGATCATATTAAATCAAATGGCCATAACTTAGCTTGAGAAAAATGGCAATTATAATTTTCTCACTGTATAATTGTTTCACATCAGAACAAAATGCAGATTTTTAGTTAATGCAAAACATTTATAATTATTTTTTTTTAATCATTTCCCTTCCCATGATCTCATGCTGTATTTTTTGTAGAAAAATACTGAGAAAATAATTCCTAATTTTTATATTGTTTTCCTTGGTGTTTTCCTCTGGTTGTTAAACAGATTTGCTGTACTTGATCAGTTATTTATATTGTTGAGTTAGGGAATTCTGGGAACATACATGTACAAGAATTATTAAAAGAGTTTCCAGACTTTTTTCGTATGGGCACTTTGATTGATAGTACACACATGAAACTCTAGTCCCCTTCGAAGTCATCTCCTCCGGCTGCAATGCACTTGTTAAGCCATTCCAACAACTTCTGGAAGGCCCCATGGAAGTCCTCTTGTGTGAGCATGTCAATGACCTTCGTCACAGCCTCTTTCATCTCCTCAATTGTCTCATAACGACAACCTCTGAGCTTAGGGAATAAGCAAAAGTCACAGGGAGCAAGGTCTGGACTGTAGGGAGGCTGAGGAACGGTCTTGATGCCCATCTTAGTCAAATAGTCTGTGACAAGGATGGAGTTGTGGACTGGTCCATTGTCCTGGTGGAAATGCCACTGACCCAATTTAAAGAGGGCTGGCCTCTTCCCTAGGAATCTCTTGCTGAACTCCCTTAAAACCTCAACATAGTAACCCTAACCCTTTGGCCAATCAACTCTAGTGTATTGACTTCCTTACTCCTCTCACACCTCTCATCATCCCTCACAGACTCCCTGGCTTCCTTGAATCTCTTATACCACTCAAAAACTGATGCTTGATTCATGCAAGATGCTCCAAAAGTAGTCTGAAGCATTCCATACATTTCTGGAGCATTTTTTCCAAGTTTAAAACAGAATTTTATTGCATATTGTTCTTCTAAAGTGTCCTCATGTCCAGATTGCATTTTTAAAATTCACCAGCTGTGACAATCAGGCTTTAGTAGGGTGTATTCCAATTGCTGCTGTAGCTGTTCATTTGAATCTGAAATCATAAAAATTGGTCAGTCATCTCATAAGATGTATAGTAATAACATAGTGAATTTTCAATCTTAAATGCCTGTACAAAAAAATCTGGAAACTTATTGAATGCACCACATCTATAAATCATAATGGTTTAGACTAGTTTATATGTCTATTAGGGTTATATTTGTATGGTAATGGAAGAATTTTTTTTTTTTTTTTTTTTTTTAATGTTTCGATGAAGTGACAGCATCGGCTTATAGATATGTATATTGGCATGCACACACACGTACTATGCAAATATGACCATACAGCACACATATAGAATAAATATAAGCTGTGGTCATCAGTAATCTACTCCAGTTGACTAGTAGTAACTGTGCTGTATGTGCCACCAACACTCCAGTCTGACCACAACCAACACTGCCACCAAACATGGTGTCGCCAATAAGATTTGAAACTATGGAAGACCCCACACAATCGCCAACAACTATAAGATACATCAACTTAAAGAACAACAAAGAGAGAATATCGAACTATGGAAAGATGGGATTTATAACTGGCCAAGCAGGAACAACTATGTAAGGAAGCCAGAAAGGCCCACAATAGTATTTGATTCCTCTGATGGCGATTAGGCTCTATTCATGGTCACATGGAGCCAATACAAGGAGATGTTCCTGCTAACGGACTCAGCTTTAATCTGTAACGAGCTTAGAATGTTATGTACTCCAGAACTAAACAGACTACTGTTTGAGCTGCTGGGAGTCGAGATTCTGTACTCTGCTACAGAAGAGCATTTTTTATGGTATATAAGGTTTGTTGTGGTCAGGAGACTACACAAGGAGGTCCATCAACAGAATTTTTACTCATTAAGACAGAAGGAGGGGGAGTTGATAATGCATTTCTTGGCTAGGCTCTGAACAATAGCAAAATTTGTTCCTCACCCCAATTAACCAGACAGTGGTCAGAAAATAGACTACTCCAGTGATGTGGTGACTGGATAAATGGTGGCAAGACTTGCCAACATGGAACACCAAAGCAAAATATTGGCAGAAGCTGCAACTCTCACAACGCTGCAACAGAAGTTTGACAGCCTAGTCAGCCTGGAAATGACTGACTAGTCAACCACCCCATTTGAGTAATATCCTGCACTGCACCACAATGGCCAACATGTAGAGGTCGGACTGCAAAAAGCAGTCCCGGGAAATTAGAAGCTCATTGACCCCACAATACGCCAAGCTCTGCAGAGGATGTGGAAAGTATTCACATCCTAACGCAAGGACTGTCTGGTGGCCAAGATGACATGTTTTTATTGTGGGATGATTGAGTACATTGAAAGGGCGTGTCAAAAACAAAAAAAGAGGATCTGCCAACAGGTCAGTAGCAAGCATGAGAGAGGAGTCCCATATCCTCACAACCAGAGGGTACACAGAGGTTCCCAGGAGAAAGACTGGCCGATCCATGAAAATGAACCGGAGAGGTAAAGCCAAAGTGTGGGCCACCTGTGCCCTACATCTGGAAGAGAATGCCAGAGTTCTACTAGCAGCACCCTGATATCATTTAACCAAATGACTATGAATGGCTTGAAAGGGAGGAGACCCACCTGTGGGAACTTGAGGTGGCTTGCCCATGAACAGCGCATATGGAGAAGACAATGCATTGGTAGTCAGACTGTTCAGCCAACTGGCAGGAAAAATGGAGCAAAGTACGCTATGAGCATAATAAAATGGATGCATTTATCAAGGAAGCTACAGAGCACAAACTTGAAAAGCAGGAGCGGCTTAACGAAATAGAAACATTAAAACAGAATATTGGCAGACTTTATGACTGCTTGAGGCTTTTGAAGGAAAACCTTGACACTTATGTCAGTCCCCCAAAGCAGATGACATGGAGGACATTTCACCCAATATTGCAGGCACTGCAATAAACAACAATCTTGAAGGGATTGAGTATGATGTAGAAAAAGAACTTGGTGCAGCAGCAACTGATGGTGACAGTGGTTCAGTTGAGAACTATTATGAGAAATTTAAACTGTATGTGAATTCACTGGTCGGAACATTGCCAAAATCTTTTGCCATGGATAATGTGGATTTAAACGTCACAAAACTTGAAGAGAACCTTTCATTAGCAAGTTAGAACAATCTTAGAAAAGTTTCCAAATACAGAATAATGAAAATGATAAGTTAACCAAACAAGTTGACTGATTACCAGAAGAATTGTCTCAAGTGAAAGTAAAATATGAAGAAATAAAACAATCAAAAATAAATCTAATAGTGGAGGTTGACGATGTAAAAGCAGAATATAAAGTTGAAAATTCTTGACTTTTGTTGAAACCAGGAAAGAAAAAAAAAAAATGAATAAATAAAATAACACTAAAGTACCTCACAGATGCAGGGTACGTTGCACACACCATCAGAACGTCCCTGTACATAATCACAACCCAAACATCTTGAGGTCCGATGAGGGGGAGGGGGCATGTGTGGTAATGGGGACGTTTCGATGACGTGACACTGCCAGCTTATAAATATGCATATTTGCATGTACGCACACGTACTATGCAAATATGACCATACAGCACACTCACAATAAATATAAGCTGTGGCAGTCTAGTCCTGTCGACTAGTAGTCACCATGTCGTACTTACCACCAATGCTCCAGCCCAACCATAACCAACACTGCCGACCTCAGCCAACCCAACAATATTGTATTGTGAATTTTATAAAGATATTTCCTAAGTATATTTAAAAAAAATCAAATCCTAATATATGCTTTCAGCTTTTAGTTCATTAGTTTGTCTTTGAGTTGCTATCTTAAGATTTGTTCAAGTTATTATTTTGAATTATATAATAAACTTCAAATTACTCTGATAAAACATTTATTGGTAGTAGAAATTGTATTTTTGTTTGAAATTGGTATTCATTTTATTTAGTGATGAATATATGTAAGTTTTGATAACCTTATTGTAGAATACTCTACTTTTCTATCATTTACTGAAGTTTGATGTTTATAGCTTGTTATTCATTATTTTTACTATATTTATCATGAAGGGATTTTCTTTTCAAAATCCCACTGTAATTTGGCTAAATCAAAGTGTAGGCTATATTAGAACTTACTAATTTAGATTAAGTTATAAAAGAGTTATAGAAGAATTGAACTTTGTCTTGGAAATTATTGAAGACATGACAAAAACAAAACGATATAATTTATATTTTGAAGAAATCTTAAGTTTTAAGTTGAAAATAATTTTAAAATTTTTACTTTACCATTTTGTTCAATTTTAGAAATTATTTATGATTGGCATGATTTTATTACAAGTCCTAGATGATTCCATTTGGAAACACATTAATCATCTTGTTAGTTCAAATCCAATTTTGTATTTTTCAAGTAGACTACTTGTGAATCCACTGGGTTCCTATTGTAACAGTGGTCTAATGATATTGATGCTTCTATTTAGGAATAAGTGAAGGATTCTCATTAGCATTTCATAGTTTTTTTTATCATATTGAGAATTTGGATGACTTGAATGTTGTTCACTAAAAGTGCTAACCTTACAAAATTTTTATTCAGTTACAAATTGAGTTGGAAATTGCTTTATTCTCTGTAAGTTATAGAATTTTAAGTAGAATAATATTCTTTGTAATATTCCATTATGATGGACTGTTTTTGTAGAGTTACATTTGACATTAACTCTTAATTTAACATGTTGAATACTAGCTCACCTAAAGATTAACAAAATGAAAAACTGAGTGGTGAGTTTTTATTCTGTTTTATTGTCTTGTTTTATGTGTGTGTATATATATATATATATATATATATATATATATATATATATATATATATATATATATGCACACAAACATAATGAGAATTTTAGTCATAGATGTTCTTATTCTAAAACCTTGTTCTTGTAAATTCAGTTAGGGAATTTTTTTTCTGTTTGCTGCATAATATCTTTGTGCTATGCTTCTATGTTGTGAAACAGACATATCAGTGTATCAAATGGCTGGAGACTAAAAATAATGGAAAGAAAGTCATAAGAGCCTAAATACTGTATATCAAATAATCAACAAGCATCAATGAAGATGGTGCATTTGGAATTATGTTATTACTCAGAGTGGTTAATGATACAATCTGGGTCTTTTGAATTATTATGTGGTGATGCTTATTAAAATCATGCAATTGCTGTCTCTGATCTTTGTCATACAGCTGTTGTTTACATTGTAGAGTTTATAGTCTTTATGGGATCAAGTGTCTTCTGTATTTCTTGACTTTTTTTTTGTTTGTTTGTTTTCAAAATCTTGAAGTATCAGGGTGAAGATGTCAGTTTTGGTACTGGCAAATTTGCTTCAAATTAAAGGACAGACCAGATTTTTAATGTTTTTGGGGATTTTTTTACAAAGACTTTTGAGAATATGTTTATTAGTTATAGCAAAAATAATCAAGGAAGAAGGTATTTATGTGAAGAGGAACTCTTAAAACTACTTATACTTTTTTTTGTGGCTTCCATGATATCTTCTCACTCTTCATTATTTTTTCAATAAGTTTGTGTTAAAAATGTAACTATTTAAAAAAAATACCAAAAAAAATATATCCAACAATTGGATATCATGAGATAATATTTTAGATAAGTTTGTGTAACTGAAATAGTTACAAGAGTGTTTTTATGTCAGCCACTTTTGGGAGCATGAAAGATAAAGTTAAGGGCTGCTAAAGAATTTTTTTATTTTAATCTTTTATTTATTTTTTTCATTTTAGTCTTTAAAGTAAATACTGTAAAATTTCAATGTTCATGGATTTGATTATTTTTGATTTTAATGGTACGTCAACCTGTCTAGGGTTATTTTATACCTATAGGTTAGAGAATTACATTCATATTCATATTTGTGTAGTTAAGTTTTTTTTACACACAGTTGTATGGTTTCAAGGTTCGGTTTGATGGCATATCAACCCTTGTAGATTATTTAACGCCAAATCCATTTTTATGTAAATAATCTGTTCTATTGAAAACAGTTCAGTTTAGCATAAGTACACAGTTTAATTGTCAAAAACATTTCCATTTCAAACTATTTAAGCAGTTATATGTAATAATTCAGTTAAGTGTAAATACAGTTTTAATGTCAAAAAACAGTTCTATTTCAAATAATTCAGTTAAGCATAAGCACGTAGTTTAAGTGTAAGTACGGTTAAATTGTCAAAAACGTTTCTATTTCAAGCTATTCAGTTTACTCAATTCATTTTAGCATAAGTATGCTGTTAGTTCTATTTAACCCATAGATAGGGCCCTATCAGGTGCTACCACTCCGGGCCAGAGTGGACCTGGGAGCGATGGTAATGAAGGGGTACTCCGCATTCCCCAAAGCTCAAGCAATGCTGGAACCTCACCATCAGATTGTTTAGTGTCATATCCAGGACACTCGTTAGGGAGGAGGGGGTCTTACCCCTCTGCAGAGGTGCAGCCAGTGTATTCTACAGCCCCGGGTGGCTGGGCAATACACAGATTTAAATGTCAGACAGTTTTATTTCAGATAATTCAGTTCAGCATAAGTACACAGTTTAGATGTCAAAAACAGTTCTATTTCGAGCAATTCAGTTCAGCACTAGTACACAGTTCCAATCTCAAAACAGTTTTATTTTAAACAATTCAGTTTAGCATAAATACGCAGTTTAAATGCAAAAATCAGTATAGTGAAAGAAGCACGGTTTTGTTCTATTTAACCCATAGATAGGACCCTTATCAGGTGCTACCACTCCGGGGCCAGAATGGACCTGGGAGCGATGGCAATGAAGGGGTACTCTGCATTCCCTAAAGCTCCAGCATTACTGGAACCTCACCATCAGATTGTTTAGTGTCATTTTCAGGACACTCGTTGGGGTGGGGTCTTACCCCTCTGCAGAGAAGCAGTCAGTGTATTCTACAGCAATGTATGGTTTCAAGTAATTATCATCATCATGTTGCACTGCCAGCACAGATCTCCCTGAACCTCTCTCGCCACCTGTCTCTATCGTCCATCACTCTCGGGAGGTCTTCCAGCTTACATCCTTTATCGGCACGGAGCTGCTGTATATAGCTGGTCGTCTAACCTTTGCTCATCAATGTAAAGGGGTCCACAAGAGTATATCGCTTATGAGTTTGTCTTTACTTCTCCAGCAGTGTCCTGCATGTCTGGTTTGTCTAATTTGGATAGTTTTTGTGATGGGTGGTAGGTGTTCGTAGAGCTGCTGCTTTGTAGGGTGTTGTCTCTAGCTCTTGTTCAATACATATTGCAGCATTCTTCTGTAATTGTCGTCAAGCTTATTCTCCATACTTTTAGTTAGGGTCCATGTGGTGCATTCACATAGTAGTATTGACACAACTGCTGCTTGGAAAAAACTGTTTTATTTTATCAGTCAAGTCTGACTTCCATATGACCGATAGCCTATCAATAGCTATACATGCCCTTGCTAGTCGTGTGTTGATGTCATTCTCGATTAATGAGAAAGCTGCCTCCTAGGTAGGTGAACTTGTCCACTAGTTTCAGAAGACCACCATTTAGTGTGGAGATGTCGCCTCTTTGATTAAAGCACATATATTCTATTAATTGCATATAGGTGCTCATATTTTTTTTTATTGTTATAAATATTCTCTTTTATAAATAAAGTGCTATCTGTTTTATCTGCATTGACATGGAGGCCTATGCCACCTGCTGCTCATTTCAGCCTATGTAGCAGGGATTCAGCTTGGGCAGGTGAATTTGCCAGAAGCACTATGTCATCGGTGTAGTCCACGTCTGTAATAGTTTGTACAGGGTATCTTCTGCTTCTTTCCTTTGCCAGCTTAAAACTGTTTTCTTTCATTAAATCTATAGATGTTCTAAGCACATAGGCTAGGCAGATGATAAACAGGTATGGGGCTAATTTATCTCCTTGCAGCACACCTGCTACAATGTTGAAGTAGTTTGTGTTTCTCCATCTGGTGAGCAGACTTTCACTTTCGTGTTTTTATATAGCATCATTATAGCTGTGAGAAGTATTTGCTTCATCTTCCCTCTGTGTATGGAGTCAAATGCCTTGGAGAAATCAATGAATAATAGTGCTGCCTTGAGGTTTTTTTGCACAAACATCTAGTATTTGATGGATAGCTAAAATTTGTGATGCCATGGGTACTTAGGAAGAAACAAAATGGCTTTTGGAGATTTCAAGTAATAATCATCTTTAGTAAAGAATTATAGCTTCAAGTAACTATTCTTAATACAAATAATTTAGTTACATAACATTAAGTATTCCTATCTAATACTAATAATTTTAAACAGATCTATTTGACTCATAAATGGAACCATAACACTCTGGGTCAGAGTGGGCCTGGGAGTAATGGCGAGGAAAGGAGATACTCTATGCTCCCTAGATCTCTAAAACTGGAGCCTCACCATCAGATACAGTTTAGTGTTATGCCCAGGACACCCTTTTTGGTGGTAGTGGGGGTCTTATCCCTATGCAGGGGATACAGTCAGTGTATTCTAAGCTTTGCTGATAAGGTAGTTGATTATTTGTGAGTTCGCCATCAATAATTAAATCGGAATTTTAAAGTTTTGCAGCCTCTTGTTGAAAATAGCTGACAAGAAGAAATATAGACTAAAAAAGTTTACTAAATCATAAATGCATTGAATATATGTATTTTTATTCTATTTTAATTATTTATTACCATATGTATAAATATATATTATGAATTGAAAAAAAATAGATACATAAATATTGGTAAATAAGTTTTATAAATTTGTTAATCCTGACTGTTTTCAGCCTTAGGCCATTATCAGGAAATGTTTATTTTAAGACTTTTAGACTTAGATTTCATAAAAAGTTTCAGTGTGCTAAAGAACTTCAAACTAAATGCCCAGTAAATTCTATATATGCATTGTATCATGTATTGCATTGCCTCTTTCTCACTCTTCGCCATATCAGCAGGGCTTAAAATATACTGACTGTATCCCATACAGAGTGGTAAGACCCTCCCTCTCAGGGTTATCCTGGATATAACACTAAACTGGATCTGATGATTAGGCTCCATTTCTGGGGAGAGTAGAGTAACTCTTAATTGTCATTACCATTTCTCCTTGGTTCACTCTGATCCAGAGTGGTCCTACCTGTCAGGGTTTCATATATGGGTCAAATAGATTCATTTAAAGATTACTTGTTTTCAGTAGGAATACTTGACATCATATAACTGTAAATTATTTGTATTTAGAATAGTTACATGAAGGTATAATTGTTTACTAAGGAAGACTATTACTTACTTAAAAGCATGCAACTGTGTGCAAACAAATGATTATTATTAAATAGAAATAATTACTTGAAACCTTGTAATTATTAGCATTAGATTGGAATACTTGAAACCATATAGGGGAGTCCCTGTGGTGTAATGATTAAAGTGCTTAGCTGCAGCCTTGAATTAAGTGAGTTTGAAATTCAGTTATGCTATTACATTCACTTTTGGACTAATACCAATGAGAAAGATGTGAACCCTCTTATCCCTCCAGCTATGGGTTAAATAGTATCACTGCTGTTCTTCTACAAGGATGATTTTAGCATTAAATAACCCATAAAGCTTGATATGCCAATGAATGAAGAAACCAAACTTGAACCCTTACAACTGTATGCAAATTATTAGTATTAGATGGGAATACTTGATATCATAACTGTGTGCAAAAAACTCTTTAATATCTACGTAAAAAATGTAAATATAAGAGTACAATGAATGCTTTTCCCTCACATTTAAGACAAGTTGACATGCTCTTAAAATCAACCAGTCTTTCTCTCTATACATTGTTGATACTGTAATTTTAAATTCATAAATTCTAGTGTTCCACTACTGTGTGCCATTGGTTTACTTTTTTGTGTATTAAATATTATCAACATCATTATGTGGTTTTGTGGAGACCCTCTACCTTTGATCCACATTAATGTAGTGGGCTAACTGTGCTTGTATAAATTCATATGTATGTTAGTGTTTTTTCTTTTGTTCTTAGCTTCTATTTAACTTTACTGAAAACAAATTTTAAGTATTTATAATTTGATCAAAGTACCTATTTTTATTTTTAACTGTTCAACTCAGAAGAAAGATAGTTATTTATAATTCTTTACATTCTTCTCTTTCATTTCAGTTTTCTACTCTTTTCTCTGGTAGGCTTTTGTGATATTTGTCTTTAAGAAAGGCAGTGAATAAAGTATATTTGGTATGTAGTTACTCCACCCATACCTTTCTGTAGTGACTTTAGATAAGTAGCTGCTTGTTATTGTTTTGCCTAGTGGAGTTGTATGAAATAATGAAATAATAATCCTAAGTAATCTGGACTGTCTTTTGTACTGCCTGGTCCTAATTACCTGTTGCTGTGTATCTTATTCCATCTTTCCCTAGGGAAGGGTACAGCTTAATATACTTTTCTTTTATGTTTTGAAAACAAAGTTTGTTGTTAATATTGGCTTGCTATTTTTGTTTTCTGTAAAAACAAGTCTTATATATAGTATCTGGTGATTTGAAGAAATTAAACTTTTAAGCTAGGAAATTTACTAAGGATTATTAACTTTTAGATAAAATTCAGTCTTTTGAAGTTTGCACTTTTGATAAAACCTTAATCTGTATACATGTAGAATTTTCTATATTTCTTGATTCGAGCTATCTATGTAATGAACTGTAAGACTTTTTCTGTTTCTTTGTATGTATCTAATTTCTGATAGTATAATATCTATCTGTCCTGTCTAGAATTAAAGTGCTGCTTTCAAGCTTAGGACCAAAGTGTAGTACTTGTGGAAATTGAATTAAATGTATTGCAAAATTTAGAAAAAACATCTTATATTTATAGATTTGGTTTTTCTCATCTTAAAAATTTATTTTAAAGAAAGTTATCATTTTTATGGTTCTTGAAATAACTGTTGCCATCTACATATTTTATCTTATGGGTTTTTAAGATAACCAATAACTTCATGATTAGAGATACTGCACTCTGATCTAAGCCAGAGAACAGATATATAACACTTTGATCCAAGGTAGAAGTGCTGTAACAATCCCATTGTTTTTTTTATGGGAACTATGCTAGTTTTTTATATAAATGGTATAAATTCTTCAATTTTCCTAATCAAGATTAGAACGAATGTTTTTGGCCTTTGTTGATGTTTATCCAATGTGCTTTGATTTGACAATTCTGAAGAAAACTTCATTTTGGTTTGAACAAAACCCAACAACCTTATTAAAAAAAAATGTTCCAAAATTTCATTTTCTTTGTCTTGGGTAAAATTTCTTTAAAGTTCTTGGGTAATAGCATGTAGTTATGAATATAGTTATGTTAAAGTCGGCAAAATGTATTCCGAACTGATGGTTCATGGTAAATCTCTGGTCTTAAGCTTAGTCAGTTATCTAAACTTACAGAAGTCTGTATGACTTTTTGTCCTATCATAGCACCTATTTTAATGCAAAACAAATTATTAACAAGAATGAGAGAGAAAAGGCTCCGTATAGTTATTTATTAAGCTTACCTTAGTATTGCACTAAGCCACTAGTAATTGGGATAAAGTTCACTACTATAGTTACCTTTAAAACTATCTTACTCCACAGTATTAGAAGAAATAATTATTTTGTGATGAAGCTTTTTAAAAAAATTCAAGTTTGTCTACAATCAAATCTAATAAGACCAATTGGCTGTATGTACCCACCCCTTCTACTACAGACATGATGTGACACAAGGTCAATTTTTAAGTGGAGTACAATTGGTTTGAATTCAGACTTTTCCTCCTCTTAGACTGTTTGCCTAACCAAGGCTAAAGAACCCAGTTTGCCCTACTATTTGCCCATAGCTGAATAAGAAATGGATTCATGCCTTTCCCAAAGGCATTAGCACAAAGGGAAATGCAAACGGCATTGTCCAAGATTAGAAGTCTGGTCCTCTGTTATATTTCCTATGATGATAATTGTTACATCAAGTGCATCTGTTACATTTGCTGTAAAGGAATAATGTGCTATTGAATCAATTTGAGCAATATGATGGCTTGCATGTATTGGCTGCTTCCTTTGAAATGAGCAATTAATTTTGTGATGTTTTTTTTTTCATTGAAAGATGATCAAATTTAGATACTACAGCGACCAGAAGTTGACTTATGGATGCCCAGGAGGCCTTGCAGGGCATTCTTGGTGATAATGAAGAGTTTTAAGCAGAAGTAGATGAATTTAGTTCCAATGCTGATTTAACAGTACTGTTACAATTTATTACTTCATCCTTGATGTGCTTATATTTTTCATTTTACTGCATTTAGTTTTCCTGAGTAAAATACCTCTGCCATTGTAATTTGAGTATAATAATCCTTCCAGAATATACATGGTACTGAGTGGTTAACTTGTGAAGACAGCTCATAATTTAAATTTGAGTGAACTTAAAAATGTAGAAATAAATTTGGTTTGGAAAGAGCTAACCAGAGCATCTATGATTAAAATATTTTTAATGGAACTTTCTATCATTCATAATTTTTCTTTTCTTTTTTTTTTTTTTTTTTGTAAAATTTCCCCCCTTCCCCCAAAATATATTTAAGAATAAAAACATGTAAACAATGTAAAAAATATCTTTCTCTTGGAATTCTCATTTTCAAAACAACATCAACAGATGTGGTTGTAATTTATAATAACTTCAAAAATATTTTGAGGAAAATTGTACTACAGACATATGCTAAGTTTTAAATTTTCAACTTTTATATAAATCTTAACAAGAAAATTTCTACATATTTTTCCAGGTTCAAAGATTTAATGTTAAGAAGTATTATTATTCTTATTTTCTTAGGTTTTTATTATTTAACAACTGGAAAATGATATCATTCTGTTTTCTTTTAAAAGAAAAGTAATTGAACTTATGATTTTGGACACCATTGGTTTTATCATCAGATTTATTTTTATTGTTATTTACAAAGGACAGTTTAGTTGTAATAGAGTTCAAAAGAAATATAGGTGTTCTGTATTTTTTTTTATTTGCTGACACTGTTATAGAATATGCTATTAAATAACTTAAGATAAATGTTGTAAATTGATAGTATAGTTTGCAACAGAAAAATGAGAAGTTTTTATAAATTTTCTTGACAGATGAATTTTAAATTAATTTATTTCCACTAAATAAATGAATTTAGAATTCATCTGTCTGTATTTTAGTTTTGATTAATCTAGCACTTTTTAAGCAAAGCCTAATTAGATTTTAACTGATATATTAAAAAAAAATTCTTAACTTATTTTTTTCTTTAAGGGGGCTTCTCTACCAGATCAAGAAGCAAATGATCTAAAGTTATGAAATATATATACTATTTTTTTATCATTTATCTTGGCTTGAAGTTCCATACACTTGGCACATCGTTTTCCAAGTTTCTTTAATCTTTCCAAAAAAACTTTAGATTAATTATTTAAAAAGTAAGTCTTTGGTTTTTTTTGGGTTTTTTTTTCAGCACCCTCTTGTGGTTGTACTTTTTTCTTTTCATTTTGTGTGAAAAATACTTTCATACAAGCCTCTGTTAAATTTTTCACAAAACAGTGTTAATTTTATAAGATAATTTAAGAAATATATCTTCTGTTATATGGATATATCTTTTATAGTTAAATTCACTTTTTGGTATAAACTTTTAATTAAAGATTATAAAATAACCAGCTGTAATCTAAGTTTTGATACCTTAGCATAGATGTATAGTATAGCATAACTAGTTATCAATATTTTACTAGAATTCTCATGCTGATTTCTCTGTGTGTGTATATGTAATATGTGTATGAAATGAACTGTAACCTGGTAAAAACGATATATAGCAAGATTTTTCTTAAAGCAATAGACTTAAAATACTATTAGCGAATAAAGCAATTTCAGTTCAATTTCCAACTGAATGGTAATTTTGTAGTGTCTTCGTCTTCGACATCATTTTTTAATCATCTAAATTTCTGATATAGCACTGATAAATTTGAAATGCTAATTAGAATTCTTCACATCTTCCTAAATATAAGCACCAATATTATCATGAATTCTGTTACAATGAAAACCCAGTGGGTTCTCAGGTTGTCTAATATCAATTTTAGATAAAATAAATAAAGCAACATGCTTTTTAAAATTGATAACATTACACAACCTTATATATGCAGATTGATTTTTTTTTTAATAGTTTTTCAGAACAGTCATTTTCAAACATCATTTAAAACAATGGCACTAAATCCTTTGTAGGGCATAAATATTTGTGTGACATCATTTATAATGAAAAAGAATGTATGATTCCTATTTGTTAAAAAGCAACAGAATTGAAGAAATATTTTCAGATCTATTAGATATCAAGTATTAGTGAGGCAATGCTCTGAAATCATAAATCTTGGTTTGTTGTGTATAAAAATGATTTAATGGGATGTTGAAAATTAACTGAGAGATATAAAATCAGCTTGACTGAATATAAAGAAAATGGATTTTTTTTTAGATTTTTCTTTGTGTGTATGAGAATAATGTATATTGTTTGAAACTGATGTCTGTCTCTCTTGTTATTAAAATATAGATTATGAATTGACAAGACTTTTTTTCTCTTGTTTTCATTTTTATACGATGAAATATTTTTGTCATTCCTTCTTTAATTTTAGTTTTAGTATTTATTCTTTTTTAAAATTTTTTTATAATAATCCTCTCAACTTTCATTTTCATCAACTTTTAATTATATCATAATTGATAAACTGAAGTTCCTGTTTTTTTTTTTTTTTTTGTAATACTTAATTTTTGACAATTTGTATCATTACAGAAAAGTACAAAGACATTTTTTCTGTGTATTTTTCTAAAGATGGTTGACTGTGTTTCCCATTAACGTTTTTTTCATTTTCTTTCTAACATTAGTCTTCCAACTGTGGATGAATTACTTTGAATATTTTCTCTTTGTCTCATTTTAATAATCTCTAATATTTGTTATACATAAAATTGTTTGATATCATTAAATGGTGTAGAAGGATTTTGGCCCCTTTTTGTGTATGGATCTCGAGTAAAAATTAAATCAGTGTAAAAAAAAAAAAAAATCAATTCATTTGGCTTGAATCAAATATAGGAAGCTTTTTTATTGGAATTTTCAATATTCCAATTTTATTAAAAAGTTTATTTTTGAATAGTTGTCAGAAGATGAAAACTTATTTAAAAAGACAAATTAAAAAAATTTAAACTGATTTAATCAAAGTGCAGAAAAAATATCTTATTTTTTAGTGTAAAAAAAAAGAAAGAAAAAGAAACATTAAAAAGATTATTATATTATTATCTTTTATCAATCAACTTAAAGATTTAAGTAGAACATATTTTATCCCATGAATTATTCAGAATTAATCTCTTTTTCTTTGTTCTTTTGATCATAATGTTTTGATACAGAAGAAAGACTTTGTACTTTCAAATTCTCATATTAATGAAAATTAACTCTTCAGACTCTTAGTTTGTTGGGTTTATTTGTTTAGTGGCATATCAACGTTTGTGGGTTATTTAATGCTAAAGCCATTTTTGTGGAAGAACAATAGTGGTACTATTTAACCCATAGTTTGGAAGATAAGGGGTTTATATCTTTTCCAAGGATATTAGTCTGAAAGTGAGCATAATAGCATGACAGGAGTTTGAACTTACCACTCTGACATTGCAGTCAAGCATGTTATCCATGGGGACTCCTGGTTTGTAAAATCTTGACTATTCAGTTTCTACTTCCCTTGGTCACAGCATGAGGTTTATCAAATTTCTCAACAATCAATTTGTGAGTGAAAATAATTGGTAGGTATCCCACTGTTATGACCTTGTGCCAGATTAAGCGAAACTTAGTGAATAATCTAAGCTTTAACTAATTATATAAAATTAGTTGTTTGTATGTGTCCATACATAATACACTGTATTACACTATTTCTGTATAATACAATTGTATCAAAATAGTTGCTCTTAACTTTGGTGAATTTTTAAAGATGATAGTTATAAAACTTTTTGAAATAAAGAGTTTAGATGTTCAACACTCTTTTTGTTTAAAAGATTTTCAAAATAATGTTACTCAGACCTAACATAAATATTGGTTGGATATAAAAAAATCAGATTTGTGTGCATATGATTATTGCACTATTGTTAATATTACTACTTCAGTCTTATGTGCAACACAATGCTCGGATCTTTTGTCACTTTAGATTATTTTTCTGACAAAGAAATAGGTTATGTTGCTTTGTCTAACATTCAGGAATTTGAAATGTGCAAAAACTTAAAACCTCAAAAAGATTTACTTTGATTATAAATTTAGAAGTGAATATTTTTTGTTGTTGAAAGATTTTAATTTAAAAGTTATTAATGGTTGTCAGTCTAGCTGAATTGATTGTAATGCAAATATGAAATCATGGAAGAAAAAAAATTAATAAAACCACCACCAAACAAGAAGAAATGTAAAATTTGTTTAAGAGTTACTGCTGCTCCTGTTCTTCTCTCTTGGAGTCTTTTGATGTTGTTTTGTTTCCCCTCTACCCTTTCTCTTTTTATTTTTCATTCAAAAAAAAATTATTATCTTGGAATCACTTGCTTGGCTATCTGTGCCAAACAAATCCTCCATTTTCAAGTGTCCACAAAAGCTTGGTTACTTTCTGCTGTGAGAAGAGGGAATTTCCATTAGTAACCATAGCAACCTAATTTCTTTTTCTGCATCTTGACACACTGATTCAATTTAATTCCTTGATTTCTTTTTTTATTTTTCTAGGCCATGAATTATTAAACTGAATGTCCACAGTACTTGATTAATGAGAATGATGACGATGGCATTGAATTTCAAAGTGCTAAGCCATATAGTGTTGTTTGCAATATGCCGTTTGATATCTCTTTGATATGGCTTCTTTCATTCACCCTTTTCTCCACTCAGGCTATAGTGTTTCTTTTCCCTTCCAAACATTGAACTCATATTAACCCTTTGTAAATAGTTCAGTAGAAGGCAAGAGGATTATTTTCTCTTGCTTTTCTTTTTATCTATCAATCCTCTTCAGATTTTTTTATGTTTATTATTTTTCATTTTTTTTTAAACAGCTGAATATTTCATTTTATTTGTAAGTTTTCTTTCAAAATTGCCTCTAAGGAATTTTAGAAACTGGAATATATCTTTATGTTCAATGAGCATTATTTTTCTTTGTAATTTAAAAAAAAAGAAAATGTTTTTCTTTTGATTAGGTGTGATACTGTACAGATGGATAATTAAAGTAATTTTATTGATATGAAGGCAGGATGGGATTTTAATAATTGACTTGGTTATTTTAGATTTGAGCAGTGCCTGTTTATTTCCTATCCAGCAGTATCCCTTCTGTATTACTCTTCACAAGACTACACAGGAATTTTGAAAGATTTGATAATCAAACAAGTAATCATCATATTGTTCTTGTTCTGGGCTTCGTTTCATAAATTTTAAACAAAAAAAAAATGATTGTCAAAAGTAAAAATATTTTGTTTAAATGCCTTCTTTTCAGTTGCTCATAGGGTTTTTGGTCCCAAGAAAAAAATTACGCAAAAATTGCTCTCCAGTTACATTCCAATCAATATTTATAAAATTCATAAACTTCTATTAGTTGTTATATAAGTAAAAATACTTAAATATTGCACTCTCTTCACCATAATTTGACTTTCATGTGGCTACACAATCATCAGTTAATGAAAAATATCTAGTTTTTATATTGTACTGTTTTTATCTTTAGTTTTTAATTTTTTTTTATTATTCTTATATATACTATCTATCTATCTATCTATATATATATATATATATATATGGTTTTGACAATTAAATTGTGTTTAAACTGCGTACTTATGCTAAACTGAATTCTTTGAAATGGAACTGTACTTACATAAACTGAATTGTTTAATATAAAACTGTTTTGAAATTTAACTGTGTAAACAAAATCTGTACATATACTAAACTTAATTAGAAGTGTTTGACTAAACTGAATAGCTCAAAATAGAAACGTTTTTGAAAATTAAACTGTGTACTCATGCTAAACTGAATTTTTTTAAATAGAACTATTTATTTGTATAAAAATGGATTTGGTGTTGAATAACCTACAAAGATTGATATGCCATAAAATCCAAACAACCAACCATTTACTTACTAATTTATCTAGCAAAAAATGACCTCAATATTTAATTTACTTTGCGATATTTATGGGCAATACTATATTTCTAAGAAACTTACAAATTGAACTGTTTTTGAAAGAGACTTGCTTTAGTAAATTTCATTTTTTTGAAAATTATCAACTTTGTACATGTTCATTATTATTCGTTTTTGACCAATATTTCATTTATCTTATTTCTGTTGCTTTTTTATTTTTTTTTTAACTCTCAGACTGTTAGTTTACAATCATTGTTAATGAGAACCTAAGACTAATTTACTTCTGACCCATGTTGCTTATTAATAACCATAGAATGGTGATCTAAGAATTTTGATGAAAATCAATGGAAACGATATGAAAGAAAAATTAGTTAGAAAATTATAAATTATCAATTTCTATCTCATAAATTCAAATAATTACATTCTTATTTCTTATATATTGTAATAGCTAAAATAAAGAAACAGTATTTGGTACAAGATTAATGGTATTTATATATCAAATCTGCAATTTTATACAATAGAAAAATATTTATAATGGACATTTTTATCTTGAAACTTAATGTTTCTTATGAATCAATCTCTGAATTACATTGAAATTAACTTTATGGTATTTTATCCTGATTTAAATAGCTTTTGTGTTCACATAGAACATAAATTTTCTTTTTTTTGAAATTATTGGTTTGACTATTTTAGCAGAAATATTGTACATTAGTTGTTATAGTATTGGACAGGATTTCAGTTCCTAATATTAAGATGAAACTTCTTAATTTCCTTGGATAATTTCTTCTTAAACATAATTGAAAAATGCACTTGAAATTTGAAGTTAATAGGTCATTTCAGGGTAGTTGAGTGGCAACAAATATGCATTTAGGTAATATTTTAGGAAAAAAGTTAATTTTTCTTGGTATGGTAATGAAAATTTATGTTTGTAAATATTTCTTGTTATACCTTCAAATGCCCAGTCGGCTGGGGCTGTCGAATACACCAACTGCATCTCTGCAGACGGGTAAGACACCCCCTCCCCAACGAGTATCCTGAATATGACACTAAACAATCTGATAGTGAGGTTCCAGTAATGCTGGAGCTTTGGAGAAAACAGAGTACCCCTTCACTGCCATTGCTCCCAGGTCCACTCTGCTTCGGAGTGGTAGCATCTGATAGGGCCCTATCTATGGGTCAAATAGAACTAAACTGTATACTTACGCTAAACTGAATTGTTCAAAATAGAACTGTCTTGACATTTAACTGAGTGTAAACAAAAACTATACTTATACTAAACTAAATTGTTTGAATTAGAACTGTTTGACTAAACTGAATATCTTGAAATAGAAATGTTTTTGATAATTAAACTGTGTACTTATGCTAAACTGAATTGTTTGAAATAGAACTGTTTATTTGTATAAAAATAGATTTGGCCATAAATATCCTACAAGGATTGATATGCCGTAAAACCCAAACAAACAAACCAAAATATACTTTCAAATTCACATCTTAAATGTTTGAAGTTTTGCAGCAAAATATTATGTCAGTATAAAGTATATGAAAATTTCCCTCTATTCCTTCTGTAGATAAATCAACATGTCCATTACATTATAATGAAAAAAAAGTATTTATTTTACACAAATGTTTTCTTATTAACAACATTTATTTAAAAAAAGGATGTGACTTGACATTGAGCTCAGTGATTACTTATTGTTAAGTCATATCTTACATAGAATTTGTTATTTATTGCAAATATTCTATAATTAGCATTTAATTGTTATCTTCATTTAGAAATTATAGTGATTGGGCTAAGCTCAAATCCAGAATTAAGTTAGATTAGAAATTGCTTTATTATTCAAGTTTGAGCATTTTAACTCTTGCACTAACAAAAATCTTTCTGCAATGTACCAATTTTTGTTGTTATAGTGAAATACAAAAATCAAATCAAATTACTATAGATATCAATAACAAGTAGAGAACATTATTCATTAATAGAAAATTTAAGATCAAATTTCTGTTAATAGCTGTGTCAGGCTACAAACTTATGCATAACTTTTCTTTATCATTGCTTTCATTTTTCCCAGACTGATGATGAATGAATTTCTTTTGTTCTTAAACCTGATTTCACTTTGTCAGGAAAGTTTGTTCATTGGATCAATTCCAAACAGCTCACCTAGCAAGTGGCATGAAACTTCCATTATATCCAGAAGGAATGCTGATCAGTATTTGCTTATATAAAAAAAATGGTTTATGAGAAAATGACTGTCTGTGCCTGTAACAAAGAAAAAGATTTATACAAGTACCAAGAAATTTATAAACAAATGAATGCCCATGTTAAAAGCTTTTTAGCAGAAGTGCTATTTATAGCTTCCCTCTCTTCTGCATTATAAGAATAATACTACCTCTGTTCCATAATAGTTGTTACATTTAGTATATAAACTTTGTATGAAATGGAACAAAGGTAATAGTATTAGATGTTCTAATTTAATTCATATCTTTTGTTAAATGAGGAACTGAACATAAATCTAATTTGTCTTTTGTATTAATGTAAATATTTACTTAAGTACTGTTGATATTGCAGAGATAATTTTAAAATTGATTTTTGTGTAAATGCATATACACCGTGAAGAGATGAAAAATTGGAGTTGTTCTGTTAATTTAAAAAAAAAAGGTTAGAAATATATTGATATAAATGGATAAATGATATATTGATATTTGTAAGTTATTCTTGGTGCTATGATATATCACTGAACTTATAGTTGACATTTTTAAAGCTTTTCCTCCATTCATTGGTTTTAAAATGAATCCTAATTGTTTTCACTAATTGACAACTTTTTCAGTTAACTTGATAGTGTTGATTTTTTAAGTGTTCAAACATACTGAACTTATATATTGGTTTTATTGGGATATCCTAATAATGTTAGGTTAATTATTTGTATAGTAAAACCTTGTTTTTTCAGGTTTAACTTTTGCAGATTTGTAATGAATATAAGGTTTTTATTAGTTTTGTATTTTACTGTGATGAGAAAATGTAAAGAAAACTAAAAAAATTGTTTAGTAAGTTATTACTTTATTATTTATCTATTTTATCATTTATGATCATAAATATACATACATGGATTGCATTGCATATTGTATGTGTATTGTATTGTCTCTTTCTCTCTTCCTCTCATTCTCAGTCTATATTATTGATGTTGCAATTATAGATTTATAAAATACGCAGTACAGTGTGATATACATTTTGTGTACTAAACATTGGCAACAATATTAAGACTTAAGGTTTGGAGGGTGACTAGAAATATTCATGTTTTTTTTTCCCACTTTAGTGGGGTTCTTGTGCCCCCTAACTCCTGCATATAGTGTTAACTGTACTTTCATTATAGTAAATTTTATGAGTACAAAGATGTTTTCAATGTATAGTAGATGGATACTTTCATATCTGAATTAAAGCTAACAGACGTCTAGGTTTGTTATAGATTTTATAAACATTCAAACGTAGTGTATTGATAGATGTAGATTGATTTTGGCACATGGTTGGGATAGTATTGAATCAGCATGGCTGTGGTTCCTTTCTTCTCCTGGATGCTGAATAAATTGGGTCAAGTGATCATGCAACATATTTTTTTCTTGCATATATTTTTTGAAGTGTTGTTTGGTTCAGTGACCCTCTTAGAAGTGTAAGCCTTAGTAATCTTGTTGAAATTGGTTTCCCTATGATTTGGCCTGTGTTTTCTCTTCTTTTTTTTTTTTTTTTTTTTTTTTTAAATATGTGTAGCAATAGCAGCTGTGACTGTCATCTTGTGAATAGAGCCAATATATTCTGGTATGGTGCTGTTAGCTGGAAAGAGGTATAGAGCTAACAACTAGAGTAGAGGGTGTTGATAATGGACATGTATTTTGTTTGAGGAAGAGGAATGCAGGAGAAGCATATTAACTAAGTACTATTTAAAGGATATTATGTTGGCTTTGTGAGTGACATTGCTAGCTTGTTATAATGGGAATTCTTATTGTATAGTATGATCTATTTTATCTCTCCTCATTTCAGGTAAATGGTTTTAGGATTTATAAAAGACTGTTTAGATCAGGCATGGGCAATTTTTTTGAAAAATGGTCCACATGAAACATGAATCATCAAGTGGGTCATACTACTAAAAAAATTTAAGTTAAAGGTACCACAACAATTTTTACTACAGAAGACCATATGCATAAGCATTTGTCTTAGAAGTAAGGAATAGTATTTTTTTCTTTGATAAAAGGTCTTAGGTGGGCAATTCAGAAAACACTGTGGGCTGCAGTTTACCTCTGGCTGGTTTCTACTGGTAAGCAGTATTCAGAATTATGATTTAAAAGGAAACAAAAACTTTTTCCTTTTTTTAAAAATAAATCAAATCTTGGTTTTTGTTTTATTTTATTTTTTTACAGTTAATCCAAATGTTTTTTTTTAATTACATAGTTTAGAACTTTAGATAAAATGGTCTGAATCAGAAGAAACATTGAAATAAAGACTTATAAATTCTTGCTATGGATTTAGGACAAATTCTCTTTGGCTCTATCTTTATAGACTATATCTATTTGCATGTTAACTCTTACAAAGCTTTATTATTATCAAAATATTGGCATTGGCATATCATCATAACTGACAGATGGTAGAAAAGTCAATGATCCTTCTTTTCTTATTCCTCTTATTTTGTTAAGATTTAAAGAAATAACTCTGTAATTAGCAGTTAATGAACTTGGAATTATCTTCCTTGGATATACATTTTTTTTTGTCAATTTATACTTAATCAAAAATTTCTCAGAAACTTGACTGAACTGGAAATAGTTTTATTTTCCAAGTTATTGTTTTAATGGTGTTGCACAAACAAAAATTGTTACAATCTGCTATTTTTGGCATGTTACAGTAACAAACATGTAAACATACATTATTGTAATATAGATACAATAAAAAGTATATGGTGCAAGTTGAAAAAAGAATTTTATATTAGCTATAGTTTCAAATTGTTTAGCATTAGTACTCTAACTTATATCTGAGAAAAGTTAAATTTTTGGATGCAGGTACACTGAGGACTGGATTCCATATTTGTGTTTTTTTTTTTTTTTACTTTCCATGTACATGTGAGAAATCTTTGATTATCAAAGGTGACTAAAAGATTAAGTAAAGATTTTGAACCTTGGTCTCCTGGACCATTGGCAAACACTTTAATCATAAGGCCAATGGCCTTATGGTTGTACTGGGCCATTGGCCTAAAAAGTAGAGTGTTCAATCCCAGGTCGAGTCATACCAAAGACTCAAAAAATGGTACTTGATGCATTATAAGGTAAGGGTCAAGGGTAAAGTGGAGCAATCCAGGGAAAGTAGTAGCACCCTCCCCTACACCTTGGTGTAGTAGCTATTGAAAAGGGAGCTTTCGGGTTACTCTCGACTAAGGTCGCCAACTTAATTTTTTACTTTTATATAAAAGCAAAATCAATGAATTTACTTGAATATTCAGGATGGATTTAACCATAGCATTTTTATAATGTTTAATTATATTTTAAATGGAGTTTTTTTTTCTCTAGCAAAAAATTCTTCTCAAGAAGGCAAATTTTGATGATTGAAACTTTTTCTTTGATAACTCATGTAATAGAAGAAAAATTATGGTTTTTGAATAAAGATTGGAAAATATTTTTCTGATACTCAGTCTAGTAATATTTGTGATATTTTATAGTTAAATGAAAAGATGGCAATTGATTAGTGATGGCTCTAATATGGAGTAAGGTGTCTAGAGAATAAGAATTTTAAAAAAATATTAAAATATTCATTAATGTGGGTTGAAAAATGTCAGTTTTCATATTTGATAAAATTCAAAGGCTACAGGTATGTGCATATTGGTTTAAATAAAAAAAATCTTATGTGTTTGAAATTTTGCCTCTCAAAATATTTTAAATTTGAAAATACAAAAGAGATTTTGTTGATGAGTTAACTTGTATGATGTTTCATATTTTGTCTATGAAATAAACAGGGTTGTGCCATATTGTCAATGTTGTTGTAAACTCTGCTGTTGATTTTGTTTTATTACTGCAGTGATTTATTCTGTCAAGTGTCCATGTGAAAAAAAGTGAAGTAGTCTTTTCTCTATTTCTTCCACTTATCATTCCTCTGTTATGTCACATCTAAGAGCTTTAAAATTTAATGAAAGGTAATAAAAAAAAGACATGAAGCAAAACAATTGACTTTTGATATAAAGTAATATAAAGAGTTGTTTGGATAGAAGTCATTTTTTGTGCTGCTTTTGTTCTTATCATAATATTTTGGTTGTTCCTCTCTACAGCCTTCTTATTGTATACAATCTGTAAGAAAAAAAGAAGGAAATTGTAGGAAGTTGCATATATGAACCTCTTCTATACTTAATAAGATATATACTCTAATGAAAATGTCTATCATCAGTTGTAAGTTTTCGTAGATAATCCTAACTGTTTGTTGCATGATACTGTTATGACATTATTGATCCTCTTAAAAATACATTGTTTAAAAAAGAAAAAGAAAAACAATACATTAGATCTAGCTCAAAGGTACTACATATTGAAGGGCTCATGAACTCATTGATTAAATATTTCAAATAAATTCAAGGAATTATTTGGACAATTGACTCCTATATTTTTATTGTTCATATGATATACATTCTCTGGTGTTCTTTAGGTGTAATATGTACTTGCAGACCCCTTATTTTTGGTGGCACAAACCCAAAATAGTATCAAACTTAATTTTTGACATGGAATTGTTCTTAGATATTTTTACAGAACTACATTTTGTGTTCCTTGTTTTTGTTGAGTGTCAGAAGTCATGTGTTGAATTTTGTGTTTATCTGACATATATTTATTTCTTTGATGGCTTGATGTGTGCTACTTCCTTGATTTTTCTCACTTTCCAACAACATTCTCTCAGGTATTCACTTTTACATCAGTAATGAATAGTATGCATCTTGTTCCCGATGTACACTGTTCCTCAATTTTGTAGAGCTGATGACTCAAGTGAGTTGAAATAGAAAACAGTAGCTAGTTAGGAAGATGAAGGATAATACTAATCAAAATTAATGAGTTTGGCATTAGTTTTGAGTTTTGTCACTACATACTTTAATTTACTCCTGCAGCTTAGTTGGTAAAGCAGTTGGTATGGATAACAAGGCTTTTCTAAGGCAAAAAATTAGGATGTGACTTTGTATCTTTGATTATTGTCTCTGATATGTACTGTTCTTCACTGTCAGAAATAAAACACCTAAAATTAAACATAAAAAAATATGCTGACTATATTCTCTGTAGAGGAGTAAGACCTCCACAAAAATGGGTGTCTTGTATATGACATCAAACTGTATCTGATGCTGGGGAGTGTGAAGTACCACTTCGTTGCCATGACTCCCATATCCACTCTGATCCTATATATGGGTCAAATAGATCTATTTGAAAATTATTCATATTAGATAGAAATACTGGATGGCATATAATTGTAAATTATTTGTATTAAGAATAGTTACTTGAAGCTATAATTGTTTATTATGGATTATCATTAATTACTCGAAACCATATAACTGTGTACAAACAAATGATTATTAAATGGAAATAATTACTTGAAATCATATAATTATTAGTATGAGATAGGAATACTTGAAGCCATACAATTGCATGGATATTATTTGTATTTGATAAGAATACTTGATATCGTATAACTGTGCAAAAAAAAAACTCTTAACAAACAATTACATAAAAAATGTAAATGCTATTCTCTTCTAGGTATAGAATAACCCTAGATAGGTTGATATGCTGTTAAAATCAAACTATCAATCACTTTTCATTCCCGTTATTGGGAAGTTATTGTCATTAAAAGAAATCCCTTGTAGATGTTTGACAATAGGTTAGGGACCATTCTTTGCTGCTGGTATGATTTAACCTAGTACAACAAGTTACTTGGAGAAGAGATTAGCATTGCCAAGTAATCCCTATTGCTTACTTAGGAGTTACTCAGCAAGGAACCCTCATAACTTAATAGGTTATGGAATATAATCATTAGTTCAGATAAGAATAAAATTAGGTAGAGAACTGAATTGAGACTTGCATTGTCTAGTTTTTTAATATTTGTAGTTGATAGTTGAAACTTTTTATTTGATAATGCGTGTAATAGAAGAAAGTTATGGCTTTGAACAATGTTAGAAAAATACTTATTTTTTGCTACTCAGTCTTGTAATATTTGATATTTATAATTAAGTGAAAAAATTGCAGTAGATTAATGATGATTAATATTAAATCAGACTGAAATTATGAGTGAACAATAAGAATAATCCTTTTGGAGACTATTGACTCTTGTAGTTAATGATGGCTAAAATCAATATTGTTATTGTCACTCTGACTCTCTTTTCATTTCATTTTGTTTCTTATGTCATTGCTTGTGTCTCTTATTTAGCTCTAAGCTAAATTAGTCATCTGGTGCTTAGTTACATGTCACAGGTATAAATTCTAATTTAGAAGAGTCACCTGATAACTAAATTAAAAATAGCAGTTTTGCTATTGATTGCCTTGTAGAATTTGATAAAAATAAAAGAATCTTTTTTTTTTTTTTTTTTTTTTTTTTTTACTTGTCAACCCATTCACTGGCAGATAATTTTTTTAATGCTTTTAGAGTGGACAAATTATTTTCAGAAAATTTGCAAAATAGAGAGTATGTTCAAACAAGTCAATTAGTTATATACAAAACAAACAAAACATTATTTGACCTGTAATTGTATTCCATAGTTCAATAGCATCAAAACAATAGAGCACTCACTTTTAATCATGATATTTTGAAAAACAGCCTTTACACGATTCTACATTAAAGTGGGGTCTCTTAGTGATGTTTCAATAAATGAACATTGAATTGGTCACTGAGTAGCCAATAGGAAAATGCTTTACATTGAGCTACTGTGGTAAAGGACTAACATGTCATTCTGCCTATGTACTGTTAGTGACAAAAATGTTACTCTGTATGCAAAAGAGTTAACAGGGTTATTGTCAGCATTTAAGTTTTATTTTTAATGAAAAATATTCTTCTAATTAGGAACAAATGAAGCAACTTTTTAAAAACATTGTAATTCTTTTATGTTGAACTTAGTGACCTTGATAAATATTCATATATCTATCTTAATGCATATCTAATTAATCAAGATTAAACTGTCGTGCTTAAACATGAATTAATTTCTTTGTGATGATTAATTTATTCAACATATACCATTTTAATTGCCTAGTAATAATAGTATGAAATTAATTAGTTATTTGTTGAAAATGTTTTTCTTAATTTTCTGTCTAACCATTAACCTTTAGCACTCTGTATGAGTTGTTGGCAGAACTTAGAATATATTGACTGTATCCACTGCAGAGGAGTAAGACCCCCTCTAAAAATACAGGGGGTATGTCTAGAGCATTACACTTCACTGTGTCTGATGGTGAGGCTTGAGTTGTGGAGATCTGGAAAATGTAGAGTGCTCCTTAATTGGTATTACTCCCATGTCCACTCTGACCCAGAGTGGTAGTACCTGTTAGTCTTCCATCTATGGGTCAAACTTATTTGTGTTTGATAGGACTGTGTGATAAAAACCCTCTTAAGAAACAATTACACAAAATGTTAATATGAATGTACAATGAATGTGATTCCCTAACCTCTAAGCATAGAATAATCCTAGACAGGTTGATTTGCTGTTAAAATGAATCTACCATTTAGAACCCTGAACCCTCTACACTCATGCTCCCCACTCTGGGCTCTTGGCTGAAAAATAGCTGAAAATGTAAAATGTAATAATCTTTAAAATAGCTGATTACAATATTTTATAGGCAATAGTGATGTTGAAATGGCTGAAATTCAGACTGTCTGGGTATAGGTACTTCTATTGAGCAGCAGAAATATCGTCTTGGGTTCTAAAGGTTAATTATTTTTATAACATGAAGTTCTTAAAAGAAAAAGATAAGATTGCTTTTCCTTTTAAATTATGTATTTTATAAACTATTTGAATCAACGTAACCATCCCAAGTTATTTAATTGGTTCAACTGTCTAATTCTTGGAAGCAATTCAAAATTATCTATTATACTCATAAAACAGTTTGATTGAATCTTGTTTGTAAAGTATGTATATGATATATAATTATGTGTTTAACTATTTGAGATAAGTTATTAAATTTTATGGACTATAAATTTTTTTTTTTAATGAATGTTATCTACTTGTATATAAAGCGCAGTGTGACTAATACATATTGCTAACCTGGTTTCACTATCTATAATGAAAAATTTCATAGTTATTGTAACATAAGGCATTTTAGAAATTTAAATACACCAGCAGAAAATAAAATTGCAACATCCTTTCTTTATGGTTAATGCAATTTTTTTTAATCTGGGTATAGATGTACATGGGGGTTCTGTTGGTTCATCTCTTATTTTGAAACCTGTATGGAATTTGATCTGTATATGTGTTGATTTACTGTAATCCAGCGATATCATCTGTATGTTTAGTCAATAGAAACACATTCAATGTATTGCAATTTTATTTTTCATCTCTCATATATATATATATATATATATATATACACACACACATACTATATTTTGGTTATAATAGCAAGGAAGACTACACTACTTAACCTCTCTCTCTTTCATTTTTATTTTCCATGCTATTGTCATCTTCCTTTACAGTATGATGTATTTTTTTTCTTTCTTTCCTTTCAACTTATTTTCTTCCCCTTTTTCTTGTATTTTTAAAAACTTATAATAGAGCAAAAATGCTGATCTATATATAAAAATCATTTCATTTATGATAGAAACTGGTAATCTTGACACAATCTAATGTGGGCCCCCTATGCGTACGTGTATGCAAGGACAAAAATGGCTCAATCTCTCACAACTAGTATTATGCATGTGTTAGATTATTTCAACCCTACCCCAAGTGCAATGGAGAGGTGCTGCACTGTTGGCAGGGCTCTGAATATGATAATTAAATTTCCTGCAGAGGCAGACATAAGCCCCCTATCCCCCAAAAAAGAGGTGTCCTTAACTTGACTCTAAATTACATCTGATTGTGAGGCTCCAGTCCTATAGCTCTGAGGAGTGTGGATTACCCCTTCATTGCCATTACTCTCTGGTCCAGTCTGACCCAGAGTGGTAATACCGGTTAAGGTCCCATCTATGAATCAAATGATCTATTCAAAAATGATTAGTATTAGATTGGAATACTTAATATCATATAACTGTGAGCGAAAACTGCACAAAAAATGTAAATAAAAACATGCAATGTATGCTATTCCCTAACCTCTAGGCATAAAATAGACTTAGTTTATTTTTTGTTTCATTTTTCCCCAAAATGTGACCACAGTTGACACAGCCCAGTTGGCTGGGGCTATAGACTACACTGACTACATCTCTGCAGAAGGATAAGACCTCCCCACCTTCACAAGTGTGTGCTATATGACATTAAACCATCTGATAGCAAGGCTTCAGCTCTAGAGCTTTGGGGAATATAGAGTATGCCTTCATTGCCATTGCTTCCTGGTCCACTTGATAGGGTCCTATCTTTGGGTCATATAGAGCTGTTTGACATTTAAATTGAGTGCAAACAAATGACTTACATTAAATCAGATTGTTAGAAACATTTAACTCTATGTAAACAAATGACTGATGTTTAATTGAATTTTTAGTGATAAATAGCAATACTTAGAACCAACAATTTAACTTTATGTAAATGAATTGGTAATGTTGAAAAGAATTATTAGTGTTTATTAGCAATATCTGAAACTTTTTAACTATGTGCCTAAATTGAATTGTTAGTGTTACATAGCAATATTTGAAATAATTCAAGTGAGTGCAAACAAATAATTTATACTAAACAGAACTATACATATTGGAATATTTGGAACCATTTAACTGTGAGCAAACAATAGTAATATTTCGGTGCAAACAAAATAGCTCTGACTCATTTAAAGATAAAATGACTACAAACTATTTATTTAGAAATTATATGTATAACCATTTAACTGTATGCAAACAAATAAGCTCTGGCTTGTTTAAAAGTCTTATCTACAAATTGCATTTACAAAGTATATATATGTATAAAGAGGATTTGGCATTGAATAACCTACACTGGTTGATATGCCAATAAAACTCAATCAAACCAAACCATTTAACTTTGTGTGAACAAATGATTAATAGTAAATTGAATTATTCATATTAGAAATAACTGAAACCATTTAACAGTGTGCCAAAAAAAAAAAAAGAGCTCAGTCTCATTTAAAAATGTTGTGTGTTTATAAATCATATATATTTAATATATGTGTATAAAGAGGATTTGGCATTAAATAACCTACAATGGTTGATATGCCGTAAAATCCTACCAAACCAAACTACAGCTGAGAAAGATGAACAGATGCCAGCCCAAAGGCTGGAAAAAGTTGATTATACTAGAAAAGTGGAGTTATTTTCGAGTGAACTGAGTCAGTGCCAAGTCAAATTATGGTTGGTGATGTTTGTAATTCTATTGTATGCCTTAGAACTATATGGTTTGATGAAAAATATTTTATACACCTACACTCTATCTTATGGTTGCTTGTTTGTTTGTTTTTTTAAATTTTAAATTAAATGTAGTGTGACTTTTAAGAAAAAAGTATTTGCTTTTGTTACCATTTGGTTAGATATTAATTTTTTTTTTACTTATATATGTATATATAAGGTGTGATCAAAAATTATCTTTGCCGGGACTTAGACTATGCTGACTACATCCTCTGCAGAAGGATAAGACTCTCTCCAAAAAGAGGGGATGTCCTGGGTGTAGCACTAAACTGCATCTGATGGTGAAATTCCAGTTGTGGAGATCTGGAGAGGGATGGAGTATCCCTTCATTGCTATCACTCTCAGGTTCACTCTTACCTGAAGTGGTAGTACCTGTGAGAATCCCATCTATGGATCAATTAGATCTATTTAAAAATTACAAATATTCAATTGGACTGTGTGCAAAATATAAAAAAAACAACCTCAAGAAACAAGTACACATAAATGGAAATATGAATGTCCAATGAATGCAATTCCCTAGCCTCTAGGCATAAAATAACCCTTGATGGGTTGACATGCCATTAAAATCAATTTATTAAAAGTAATCTGAAGAGGATTTTTATTATGAAAAAAAGTGAAGAGCAAACATACTGTTTGTTTTGCAGTGATCCAATAAAAGTCACTGTGAACTCATGAGATGCATGATGGTACCAGTAAGATCCTTCTCCAAAAACTATACCCAGTGTTTCAGCGTCTTTGAACGGTGTCTGATCATCTGAGCTTTATCTTGATTTACTTTGTGCATCCATTAGCAAGATGTGGCCTAAGATGTCAAAAGCTTAAGAGAGCTTGTCAGAGTATTATACATTGTATAAAGCTGAATGCACTTAAGCATTTTGGTTATAGTGAATAAAATGTCAGCACTTGATTTACCTGCATTCACCATTCATATGATTTACTAAGAAAGAATCTACCAAAGTTACTATTGGTTCTGTTAGTAGCAAATTGATCTTTTTAAGTTCAATTGTTGTTTGGGTTGGAGGTGTCTTGGAATGTTGAAAAATCTTTCATATTAAATTTCTTCATGTTGTCATTTCAGCTTATAAAAGGTTTTATAGGAAAACTTTACTTTTAGATAGCCTGTATGTGTGTATATATATATATATATATATATATATATATATATATATATATATATATATATGCTATTGCTTATGAATAAATTCACCTAAAAATTTGTTTATATGAGGTTAACTTTCTTCTAAACCAAAATTCCATGATTTTATTATTTCATGTGGAATATAATACTGGATATTATTGGATATTTTTATTATCAAATTCTGTAATTAAAAATATCAATATGTAGCAGTCCAAAGATAAGTACACTTTGTCTTTATTCAATTTTATTTTGCTATAGAATGCAGGATTTGCTAATAAATAATACTTCTGTTTTGATTGTATAATGTTTTGGTAGAAATACTAAAACTGTATCTTTGGTTTAGATTTTTTAAAAAATTATCTTTTTTTCATTTAAATGAAAACTGTTTGGAATGTACTTATTTATTGTTGTTACTGTATCAATATCTATCAAGAGATCAGCATATTTGTTAAGTTATTGTTAAAGGAAATTGCCTTTGTTCTTGATTGAAATTATTTTCTTATGAGGTTAATTTATGGTTTTGACTGTATTATGTTCCATATTAATTTGAAAATTCAGACTCTACTGCCCTCACTTGACTGAATCCCACAAATATATATTTAGCTATCAAACTACAAAATACAGACTATAACTCTATAACTATCTACAGAATATTATGACTGCTATAACTCCAGTTGCTATCATCCTTACTATTACTCATGTTTCTCTTATTATTAAAAGCATCAGTTAACTTAGTCTGTTAGGTGGGGATTACCTAATGTGTCAACTATAAGCACAGGGTACATATTCTGGCTTCTTAAGAATAAAAAAATAAATAATGAAAGCAAATGTTGCTAGAAAAGAGTATATGATAACTTAGTTTATTGAGACAATGTGTCATTGATATAAGCCATTGTTGAAATTCAATAGGTACTAGTAATGTGAATTGCTAAATTTCTTAAAGATGTATTTGAAAAATTTACAGTGTAGTGATTGAGCAGATGACAAGATTTCTCTACTATTTAGGTTATGTCACAAGATGATAATTTTCTCATTGGCATTGGTTTGGTAGATATTAAATGAGGTTCAGATCTTTAAATTGGTTATATGAAACTGGTAGCTATTACTCTCTTAAAAGGAAGGCTGACTTCAAACTAGGATAAAAAGTATGTGTTTCATTTGAATTGTGTTTCTTTGCTAGTATGGTCATCATAGTTTTAATATTCTAACTTTTCACGTAGAAAACCCAATGGAAATGTTAATATTATGTACAAATGGTATAGTTAAAAAAATTGTATTGAATATATCTTAATGGGAAGAATTAGTGAATAAAAGCACTAATATAGAACATGGTTTCTTTGGATGTCATGTTCAATTCCTGGCCTGTGTTGTGTCTGAAATGTATATTGACTTATTAGAGAGACTGATCTACATCATAAGAAAGAATAGATGGTTATGAATTTTGAAATTGCCTAAGAACATTGAATGGGACAAAGATTAGGAATGAGAATAAATATGGGAATCAAAAGGTTTTATTTGATATTCTTGGACAGACATCTGAGGAAGATTGGAGAGTACAGCAATCAAAATATTGTGAAAAAGACAACAAAGATTAGACAATTTGTTTAGAGAAAAAAAAAGTAACATTTTAGAATTCAGTCAAAAAAATGTTTCATTTTAGATACTTGCTCTTTTATGGTTTTTGATATTTTATAATTTTGACACATTATCTGAAAACACTTAAGGTGATAATAGGTTTACTATGATATTATACTGGTGACATGTCCAGAATAAATTTTAGTTTTTATATCTATTGAATGAGGACTTCTTTCATTCAATAATTATCTACTTTCACTACTACTATAATGCCACCTCCTCCTACTGTTTGGTTGAGGGCTAGTTTTGGCAGGTGAGTGATGTCAAGCAATGCTCAATTTGGGTCAGGTTGAAGTAGTTGTGAATGACAGTGGGAAGACATGAGTTACAGTTCAAGTAACCAGAAATCTTTTGTTATATTATCAATCTGTTTCAAATATGTTCATATAGAAACAAGTGGTACCAAGTCTATGCTGAGAACAGTTGATTACAACTTTTCCCACATTATAACACTTAGTAGCTAAAAGAACAAAAGGTTGGATATATAACAATTTGTCATTATTTCTTTTATCTAGAGAACTGGATTCTCTTACAATTTTAACTTGCATCTTATTACTTGGCCTATGCAAATTATAACTGTAATTAGGGTGGGATATCACTAAATTAGCAACGAGATATTTTTGTACAAATTAGGATCTTTTTAATGCAAAATGCTTCAAGAAGAAATATATCTCATCTCATTTTTTATTAAATTTATACTCTTAAATCTATTCAGTGTTTAAATGGACCAATTGGCTCTAAAATCATTATACAATATGATATCCCCACAACTAAGGGTAAAATAGTAGGGCAGACTGTGCTCTCTAGCCTTGGGAAAGGAAAACTGAATTTAAAACCAGCAGTTGGAGTCCTTAAGGCAGTCTGATATTGTATTCAGTCTCATTCTGGCAACTCCTGTTATGACACTGATGTCAAGTTTTATAGGACCTTGCTTTACTCCTGGAAAAATAGGAGACCTGCTGCATGAGCAACTGTTAGTCTTTCATATAACTTTGGCCAGGCTTGTGTCAAGATCTGTTGAAAAATTTGTAGTCTTGTGAGACTGACAGATGCCAAAACAACACTATGTAATCTAAATGTTTGATATGAAATGTCTCTTTCTTCAAAGCAGATTTATGAGAATCCACTTAGTGTTCACTGTTTATTAAGTAAAAGCTCTCAGAGCTGTTTTTCTTTCTTTTTGCTTCTCTACATGTAGATATCTGTTCCTGATATGGCATCTTGGAACAATATCTATTGTCCTGATGCAGATCTTTACAATAATAATTCGTCTAAATCAGTGGCCTTCAACTTGGGTGGAACTGCACACTAGTGGTCAATTTGTAGGCGGTAGACATAAAAAAAATTGATTATAACAGTGGATGTCAACCTGGACAATACCACTTACTGGTAGATGATTTTAGCATCTAGGTGAGTTGTCTGCATAAAAAGGTTGACAACTAATGATCTAAATCAAGCAACAGTATATTTTCTTACAGTCAAGTCATACTGAAAGTACCAGTTTCTGTTAGATCACTGAAGTCAAGTAGCAATGAGCCTGTTCAGTTGTGAGATGGGTGACCACTTAGGAACAGCTGAGGTCTGTGTGCCAGACTAAGTAAAGATCAGTAAATAACAAGCAAAAACATTTCCATCACGTCATTATTACAGTACCTCTCAACTTGGTTATTTAAAGTTTGCTTATAATTAAAAAAGAAAAAAAAGAAAAAGGAACGAGAAGATTGTTTATTTTGTGTTCTATCTGGATATTTATTATCTGAAAGTATCATAAATTCCTTATTACCAAAAAAGAGTTTAGTTTTTGTATTTTTATACAATTAGCTGAAAATTTATCTTATGGTTGGGATATTAAGTTATATAAACTGATCATAAATAAATCTGTCCCATTTTCATTGTAGCAACAAACACAGGCATAACACAAAACTATGTTTTCATCCTGTCAACAGAGCATAGAATACATCAACTGAATTCTTTGCAGAGAGTAAAGGCCCCCTCCCTAAGCAAAGAAGTTTCCTAGGTATGAATTGTACCTGGTGGTAAGGCTCCAGTTCTGGTACTCTGGAATATTGCCATTACTCTCATGTCCACTCTGACCTGGGTGGTAGTACCTGTTAGGGTTCCATTTATGAGTGAAATACATTTATTTAAAAAAAAAAATTTTTAGATAGGAATAATTTTTACCATATTACTGAGTAAATTATTTGTATTAAGAATAGTTACTTGAAGCTATTATTGTTTCCTAAGGATTATTAGTTACTTGCAACAATATAATCAACATTATATACATTACACACACAAACCACAAGATGGACAGAAGTAACAGGGTAGTGAGTAGTGACTCACTAAATCTAGCACAAGTCAATTATTTCTAGTGTATGAAATTTATATTAAATTGTCTCAAGTATCATGAGACAAGTAATATATATTATTGTCTTATTACCTTGTCCCATTCTCTATATACACATTAACATATGTCTATAAACCTACAATTGTGCAAATTATTAGTATTAGATAGGAATACTTGAAATCATATAACTGTGAAAACATAGTTATTACTAAATAGGGATAGTTACTTTAAACCATATAATTATGTATAAATTATGAGTATTTGATAGGAATACTTGAAACCATATAATTGTATTATTAGTATTAAATAAAAATATTTTGAAACAATACACCTGTGTGCAATTTATACATATTAGATGAAATACTTGATATCATATATTTGTGTGCAAACAAATGATAATAAACAAATAAAAAATGCAATTTTTAAAAAAATTTTGTAAAACATTGAAAATATAGTTATGATTTTAATCAAACATTGACAAATGAATCAAATTTTGGCATTGAATAAACCATGAGGGGTTGGTATTAAGCAAATAAACCAAACTAAACCAGGAACTATGGTTTTGTGAAGTATAAGTTAAGCATTGCTGAGAAGTTAATATTTATGGCCTTAGGGTAGCTATTGTAGGTACTACAAATTTTAATACAACAATGTTATTTTAAGTCTTGATTTTCTGGTAATCAGAAAATGTCATTATTTGGATTTCTGACTCAAAACTTTTCACCTAGATATCTACTTAATACCTACTTTGTGGTTGAACAAAAATATAAAGATTCAGTTTTGCCATCCTGATGAATACAAAGAGTCTAGTCTATCATTATACTTATCATTAAAAATTGAGCCATTTGCTAAGAACTTTTTAAGTTGTGAAATTTTGAAAACCTAATATGCTAAAAACATTCTTGGAGTCCTATTAGTAACCACAAAAAATTTGGTAGCATTAGCCCTAGCAAGCCCTGAGTTATATGATGACAAACAGATGAGCAAAAGATATTTGATGAATTATAGTAAGATGAATAAACAATTGACAATTCATATCATCCACACACACAATCACAAACAAATATATATATTTATTAAAACTATTCTATATTCTAAATAAACATAAAGATATTTTTGATAAAGTAATGAATTTCTGATATATTGCTTAATTCTCTTGTTTTTGGGTAGTGATTTTAAGAAAGGCACAACCAGGGTATCTTCTTTTATTTATGGTTGTTAAACTCATTGTGGATTTTGTTTCAGGTAGTCATATTAAAAAAAATGGTGGTAAAAAGAAGCTCCTAAACTCTATTCTTATCCCAACCTCTGGGGTAATATTGAAAGTTGTATTAATATTTTTAAAATGTCTAGATTTTCAAGTTTTGAATCCTGTATTTAAATATTTATCTTAATTTTAAACTAGAGTTTTTAAGATAGGATGCTGATTTCCTAGTGAAAATCTTTTGACATACCTGGTATATATGTATGTGTTTCCTCTTAGAACCTATTTACCTCAATAATGGTCCTACTCTATTTGTAGATTTTTGAAATTTCAAATTTAATTTTTTGTTCTATACTATGTTAATAAACTGTCATGTCTGTCCAGAATCTGAGCTTATTTATATAGAGATGCTCTTTTTATCATGGCTCAATTTTATAATGCTAAAAAAACCTGCATGAAAAACCTTAAATCACATTTAATTGCATTAATAATTAACTGACGATAACAATGGAATCTGTTTATACAGCCCATTAGTATTACAGTTCTTTGTTATACCCACTAATATTACATAAGTACAGTCTATGGCATTTAAAAATTTTTGATTTAAAAATATATATATATATATTTGATGCATTTGAATTTCTGTTGTAATAGTGGTCCATAATAATATTGACGCTCCTATTTAGCAAGGTGTGTAGGATTCTAATTTACATTTCATAATTCTGCTACATGGAAAATTTGAAGGATTAAGAAATGTTCAATTTGAATGCACACCCTGCAACATTAGCATTCAATTGCCAATTCATTTGAAAATTGTTTTATTCTCTAAGAAAATGTTAAGTATATTGTTCAAATTAAAAATATCACTATGGTGTGCGGTTTCTCTCTCTCTCTCTCACACACACACAATGATATTTTAGTAATATATAGATAATTAGTAATAAGCATTCAATTGTCATCAGACTTTTAAATTTTTACTTATTCATTGGTAAGTGATGCTACAAGTGCCTTGTAAAGCTGTACAGTATTTCTACTGATACCAGGATAAGGTAGCAGTGTTTAGCTGAGATTCCAGTCTCACCAGTGTCTCTGAATGTTAACATCTACTGTTTAAATTTGAATCGTAACATATTTTGTTCTTTTTCTGACTTAAAAAATACTCATTACTATATATTTTCAATGTCTATTGATATTATGAACAAAAAATAAAAACATGATTTTGACAAGGATTCTTATATGAAAGTTTTGTGGAGGCACTAAACTACCCTAGTTTAAATAATTTTTGACTTATGATTTTTTTTTCACTTTATGATGGGCCCATTATAATTCTGTACTGAATAAAATAATATTCACACATGAGTTGTTCATGGTATACATTAAAATTTTTTACCAGATGAAATATTTTTTATTATGGTAATGAAAATTAAGCTACAATTTTAAGTTCTGTTGCAAAACAAATGCTCAACAAAACTATTTTCAGTTTAGGTATTGATAAAAGTTGATATTTATGATACAATTTTGATAGAATTTTTTTTCCTTTTTTTGTTTGTTTTAAATGATGTGCTGTTAATAAGCCTCAGAAATGTAGAAATAATGATAATGATATCTATTAATCTTGTAATACCATGGATCTGTGCTTAGGCCTGAGCAAGTTAGTTTGGAAGACCAACTGTTGCCTATGCAGCAAATCTCCTCTCTCCATGCCATTGTTGTCAAAGGAAAAGTCAAAATTACCAGAATAAGGTTGAAAACATTAGATTGTTTTGGGGACTTCAGCTTTTGGATTTTAATTCAAATATCTTTCTTGTAGACTGGTTGCCTATCAAGGCTAAAACCTTTAGTCTCCCTTATTTTACTCTTTAATAAGGATATTAAGGTGAAGTTAATGTAAACAGCTGTGACCAGAATTTGAACTCTGCTTGCTGATTCCATTTTCCACACCAATAACTGATGAACTATGTGTTTGTGTTTTTGATAAAAACATCTAACTTGCAATTTAATAATGCTGGGGGACTGTTTATCATTGTAATTTCTAAAGGGAATAACTATTAAATCCTTATTATGAAGAACTTTTTATTTGCAGTTAAGCATAATATAAGTTACATAAATTGGATATGACATCAAGCTTAATGGTCATTGAATTGGTAGCATTTAAGTAAATGTTAAAAAATTCTAAAAAAATGTTATAAACCTATTCCAATAAGCTAAACTTTTTTTTCTTTTAAATTTTACTCTGAAAAATAATCTTACCTATTGTCCTTTGTGAGACTTAAATTTTTAAACTGTAAATCTTATTTGACGTGAATTAGAATTGACAAGAGAAATGAACCATCTAATTACAGAAGCACAGGAACATTGAAATCTCGATTGGGAGGGTAAAAAGATGTGCAACACCTACAGATAATAATTGTCTTATATAGAGGTACAAATGTGTGTAAAAAGTGGCAACATGGCACTGAAAGATCAGGAACATAGTAGTGGATGTATTATCGGTGTAAATTAGGCTTCTGCACTACCAATTGCTCTTGAAGTTGGTAAGGATATCCAGGTCTCTGATACATGATGTTTCTTGGTATTGTAGAAATGACAATATGAATGAATTGATAAAAATCAACAAAAATAGATGAAAGAAAATACTAGTCAAAATTGATATTTACTACAATGCTTCATGTAAAAAAAAAAAAAAAAAAAAATGGCAGTTATACTTTAGTAAATAATTCACTAGATTTGATTATTGGTATAGTGTTATTTCTTTTTTTATAATCATATTACTTATGGAATCCTATATATTATAATAAACAGTAGGACTTTCTCTATTTGTTTTTTGTTTATAATTTCTGTCATACTAAATCAGATATGAGAAATTAATAAGTGAATCTGGCTCTGATTTTAATGTCTAGTATGAAGGTAAGCAGGCAAGTGAATATACCATCATCATATTGCTGCTTGAACAGCATGATAAAATTAATTAGGAAGTGTATACAGATACTACTGATCTTGTGGTAGAGGGCCAGGGAATGAAACTTTGATCCTAAACAGAGTATATAGATAATTTGATGTTAGGAAGAAGTGCTTATTTATATATAATCCCATTACTTTTTAAGGCAATGGTGTGTCTTTAGTATGACATTAAACTACATCTGGTGGTGAGGCTCATGTCTGGAGCTCTGAGGAGTGTGGAGTATCCCTTCATCCCTATTACTCCCAGGTCTACTTTAAGTGGTAGTACCTGTTAGGGTCTTACCTATGGGTCAAATAGATGTGTTTAAAAATTGTGTAGTTTTATGTTTGTCACAATACTTGATGTGACCTTAGTTCCATGACTACCACATGCATCTCCAGCTAGTTGTTTTATCAACTCCTTCTGTGCCCATGGAAGAGGGATAACACAATTTAACTAGAACCACTTCTGACAGTCAGGGTGGTCAGTTGGAACAAGTTGCTTGGGTGTTGGCAACTTAGACGAGAAAAACTCTTTGTTAACAGATAACAAATATTCATTGAAACACAATTGTGTCACAATAATATATATACATAATATATAATAGGAAATTGTATAGCTTTTTTTGTGTTAAGAGAAAGACAAGTTGAGGAATTTTGCTGTGCTGTCTTATTTTGATCTGTCTGGGGATTTTTCAGGAAGTGCAGTTTTTACTGGAGAGGCTTTAGTACTTGGAGAGACTTTTTTCTTATTCTCCTGTCTTTGGTCTGGTCTTTGAATTTTCTCTCCTTTTTAACCCTTGAAGTGGTCTATTTATAGAGAATTTCCTTAGGAACAAACATTTCCAATTGGGTAACCAATCATTTTTCATCTTTCTACTACTTTATGATTGGTCAGCCAATCAGAAATTCTTATCTACATTTGTGGGAAGTGTGTCCCTTTTATGTATCAGATTTTAATTGGTGATCCAATCAAGCCACACTATAGGGGCTTGGTTAATTAAGGGTTCTAGCCCACACAGCTGAGTATCTCTTTTCATATTAACTAGTAATAAAAAAAAAAATCAGAATCAAAGATTTAATTAATCTCTCCAAAGCCCAGATTTGACCTTTTAATTTCAATGTGGACAAAGATTAATTTGGGATGTCATGAGTTTAAATGGGTTAATGCACCAACAGACCCCAAATAACATTCTTGCTAGGTACTTACTTGGATGGTTTTGACAACTTGCATGTGTGCAGAGTGCAAGTTTTCACTGACCTTTTAAATTAACTTTTGAATTTCTTTATGTACTCATAAAGTAAATAAGTCTATATTCTTACATTAGAAAATTAAGTTTTCCTGACTTTTAAAGAAAGGTATTCTTTTCGTAAGCTTTTAGCACCAGTGAATATCTCATTGTCATATTTGTGTTAGATAGGAATACTTGATACCATATAACTATGTGCAAATTATTCATATTAAGAATCGTTACTTGAAATTATAATTTTTACTAAGGGTTAGTTTTATTAGTTACTTGAAACCATATAATTACTTGCAAATTATTGGAGTTAGTTTGGAATACTTGAAGCCATATAACTGCTAACAAATGATTATCAAAAAGGAATAGTTTTTTAAATTATATAATTGTGTATAAATTGAGTATTAGATAAAAACATGTGTAACTATATAACTGTGTGAAAATTATATGTATTAGATAGAAATAGTTGGTATCTTATGAACAAAGGATTATAGACAAAAAAATCTAATTAAGAAAAATACAGTGGAACATAAAAAAATATAGCTGTGGTTGCAATGAAGCATTTATAAATAAATAAAATTTTGATATTAAATACCCTATAAAGAGTTGATATGCCACTAAACAAATAAACCAAATGATTTTTGTGGTTACTAAGTTCATTGATCATCATCATGTCGCGCCGCCAGCGCGGATATCCCTGACCCTCTCTCGCCATTTCTCCCTATCATTCATTGCCTCCGGCAGGTCTTCAGGGTTACATCCTGTGTCCTCACATAGTTGCTGTATGTAAGTTCGTGCTGGTCGTCCTACTTTTGCACATCCATATGTGGGGGTCCACAGGAGTACGTCACTTATGAGCTCGTCCTTGCTTCTCCAGCAGTGTCCCGCGTGTCTGGTTCGTCTGACTTGTATAGTTTTCGTGATGGGGGGCAAGTGTCCGTATAGTTGGAGTCTCGTGGGTGTTGTCGCCAGGACTTGTTTAATACTGCTCTCAACATTCTTGTGTAATTTCCGTCTAGTTTCCTCTCCAGCCGCTTCGTTAGCGTCCATGTGGTGCATCCATATAGCAGTATCGACACAACCGCTGCCTGGAAGAAACTGCGTTTCATTTTATCAGTTAGGTCCGACTTCCATATGATCGAGAGCCTATCGATAGCTGTCCATGCCTTCGTCAGTCGTGTGTCGATGTCTTTTTCGGTTGATGAGACGCTACTTCCTAGGTAGGTGAATTTGTCTACTAGTTTCAGAGAGGCTCCGTCTAGTGTGGCAATGTTGCCCGTTTGGTTGTAACACATATATTCAGTTTTGTTTGCATTGACATGGAGGCCAATGCCAGCTGCGGCTCGTTCCAGACTATGCAGTAGTGTCTCTGCTTGATTAGGCGTATTCGCTAGTAACGCCAAGTCATCAGCGTACTCGGCGTCCGTGATTGTTTTTGCGGGGTACCTTTTGCTTCTTCTCTTAGTCAGCTCGAAGCCATTTTCTCTGATTTTG